>JAODAL010003518.1:0-172318 GCA_025379985.1 Phyllomedusa bahiana
CACTTTAGAGAAAATGTTTTGTTTTATTTTTTGTGCTGATATTATTTCTAGTGCTAATATAAGAGTCTTATAATGATCTTATCTACACGGTGATTAGATTATCTAGCTAAGTCAGAAAACCTCAAAGGCCAATGTGGGCAGAGTTATTTAACTGGATTGACATTGGATTGACAGAATCAAGTGTGATATTTTTACCATGTGACATTCTTTTATTGAAGAGATGGTGAAGATGGACTCTGCAACGCCTGACCTTCTGCTCTTATGTGACTGAGACAAAAACAGTGTCCACCCCCTCACTATCTGTGATAACTGCAGTGAATGGAGTCAAGTTGGCAGAGTCAAGCCTGTTTTTTGGATTTCATTTTCAGTATTTGCAGAATGTAGATGAGCCTGAAGAACCTGAGATGGATGTCTGATGCCAAGCAACGCCCTGAGGGATGTCTGTAAAAGATGCCAAGAGATGCCCTGTCTACAGATGGATGTCTGGATGTTCCCACCATCATTGTTACAGCAAAGGGGTCCTGATGTCGGCACGGACCACCCTCCATCCAACAGTAAAGGGGCTCTGATATCTGCATTTATCATCATTGTCTGCACCCCCTGTCCCATCACAGGCTTTGAAAAGACGGGGACAGATACCTCCTTAGGGTCTGTCTTTTGGCCATCCAGGGAAATATTGGGCACAATAACCCCCCTTGTTCCCTGCACCAGAGACCCATGCAATTTCAGGGTCTGAGAAGATTTTCAAGAGAGACTGTGAGATTCACTGTGATTGTCAATCCTACACAACCAGTAGTTACCTTCGTTTTCAGCCCAATCAAGGCCGAGGTGGCTTTTCTGTAATGACCAACAGAAGAAAATAGCAAGTGACACATAATATTGGTACAAATGATAATCTACTGTCTAATAAAAATGGTATAATCTTCAGGATCACATCTCTAAGACAAGGGGTGGAGTGTAATAGGAGAAATGATTCATGTTTTTTAAATAAATTTTTATATAAGAAATATGTCTTATGCCTCATTGATATACCAGGTATCTAGTTTTTACTACTCAGTGTGAGGCAGCTGTCATGGGAGACACAGAATGGTCTATGTCTGTTCCAGAGCTCGTGACCTTTGGTGATCTCTGCCTGACTGCTCAGTAGTTCAAAGCTGACTTCCCCCCCACAATACTGCTCAGAGCTGATACATTTCTTCTCAAGAATTATTATACCCTTCCGTGTATGGATGATCAGAAATTTGAAGCTCCGTATTGTGATCACCAAGAAACCATTCACGTACATTTTGGGTTAACCGTTTGGGCCCTTCTATCAATTAAGGGTTGAAGTGTTAGCATAAAAGGCTGGTTTTGCCATGATAGTAGCTTCGGCTGGGCGCAGGCGTCCAGCACCCTTCTGTGGTCATCGGACGAGATGGGTGTACTTTGAGGTACTGAGGGGGTCCCGTTTTCACTGTGATGAGAACTTTTTCTCTATAACATCTGTAACTGCAGCAAGTATCATTCTATTTTTTTTTATTTATGTAATAACCCTTTTTTTTTAATTTTCTGCCTCATTTAATTATTTTTTTGACTCCCAAAAATCCCCTTACAGCTGTCAGGGCCGCCGCGTTACTGGCCGCGCCACTACTCCACCAGAGCTCCCTACACGGGGATTCCAGTTTCAGGTAACTGCTGGGCTCTTCCGACACCCTCAGGTACCGGTTTGCAGGCAGTCTAAAAGGTTTAATTGAGCCGGTTTAACAATGAGGTCCACGGAGCTCCGAGACTAAGCGTCTGACGCCATCAACCGCTTGGCCACGCCCCCACCCCTGATGTATTTTAATGCACACTAGAAACGCACTGCTTCTATGTGTAACATCATGGGAAAGTCTAAAGAAATCAGCCAAAATATCAGGAAGAGAACTGTGGACTTGCACAAGTCTGGATCATCCTTGGGTACAATTGCCAGATACCTGAAGGTACCTCGTTCATCTGTACAAACAATTATATGCAAGAACAAACAAGATGGGAATGTCTAGCAATCATACTGCTCAGGAAGGAGACGAGTTCTGTGTCTCCGAGATGAACATGCTTGGGTCCGACATGTGCATATCAACCCAAGAACAAAAGCAAAAGATCTTGTGAAGATGCTGGCAGAAGCTGGTAAGTTTGTGTCATTATCCACAGTGAAATGAGTACTGTATCAACATGGGCTGAAAGGCTACTCTGCAAGGAAGAAGCCGTTACGCCAAAAGAAACATATAAAAGCCAGATTAATGTTTGCAAATGCACACAGGAACAAAGACCTACATTATTGGAGACATTTCCTGTGATCCGACTAACTAAAATTTTACTGTTTGGCCATAATGACCATCATTACGTTTGGAGGAAAAAGGGAGAAGCTTGGAAACTTAAGAAAGAACACCATCCCAACTGTGAAACACAGGGGTGTCAGCATCATGTTGTGGAGTTGTTTTCCTGCAGGAGGGACTGGTGCACTTCACAAAATAGATGGCATCATGAAGAAAGAAGATTCTGTGGCAATACTGAAGCAACATCTCAAGACATCAGCCAGGAAGTTAAAGTTTGGGAGGAAATGGATCTTCCAAATGGACAATGACCGGAAGTGTACTGTCAAACTTTTTACAAAGTGGCTTAAGGATAAACAAGGCAATATTTTGGAGTGGCCAAAGCCCTGATCTCAATCCTATCGAAAATTTATGGGCAAAGCTGAAAAGGCAGGTGTGAGCAAGGCAACCTACAAACATGGCTCAGTTACACCAGTTCTGTCAGGAGGAATGGGCCAAAATTCCTTCCAACTATTGTGAGAAGCTTGTGGAAGGATATCCAAAACATTTGACCAAAGTCATACAGTTTAAGGGCAATGCAACCAAATACTAATGAAATGTATGTAAACTTTTGACTTTGCAGAAAGTAATAAAAATGCCTGAAAAATTTTCTCTCTCATTATTCTAGCATTTGGCAAATACAAATAATTTTGGTAATCATAATTGATCTTAAATGGGTAAAGTTTATTCTAATTTCATGACAGATCATGAGAAAAACATACATATGTGTCTTTTTATATAGTGTATATAAACTTCTGGTTTCAACTGTATAAATAAAGATGATTATTATTATAATTGTTTAGTAAGAAGGTTACTCTGTACCACCTGGTCAGGATTTTATAATTCAACCATTGAGCTTTGCATGAAATTTAAGACTTATAGCGCCACAAAAAAGACCATTCCACATTTGTAAAGGAGCTGAGTTTTTCTGGCTGAGTAGGTAGAAAGCTTTGATGACCCTAGAGGGATCCATTAACAATGTGTAATTTGCCAAGAAAAGGTGGCACCGGGTTCATCACTGATAAATAAAGTCTTAAAGAGTGACAAGGTTCTGTGAGATTTAGTGCACTTTTGTTACTCTGGGCTTTTATATGGCTGCAGTGACAACATTTCATACCTCACATATAACTACAAGAGGCAATCACTGGCCACAGCGCTGATGTACTGTACACAGTTGTACCACTGCTATTGACAGTGATTGCAGTGTAGTTACAATGAACAAGAAAACAGAGATGGATGGTGGCTAAGAACTTTTGAACTTTTGGTTTGGGAGTGGCAAAGGATCTAAAACATAAATATGCTCATTCCTGTTACTTTTAGCCACATGAAACTGTTAATGTTTGTTTTTTGTGACACTTTGGGCAACATGTATGGTTTTTGGTGCAATTAATTTTTTTGCACACATTAGTAGCGTAGAATGTGCCTGAATCTATGAACCTGTTCAACTGCGGGTTATAGATTTAGTGCTTTCCAGCTACAAAGTGCTAATTCTGGCTCAGATAAACCACTTTTAAAGTGCTCTACCTGTTCCAGCAGTAATGCGCCTGGATTTGCAGAAAAACAGTCATAAATGTGTAGCTTCGTATGGCTGTAGTCCGTCATGCCTCCAGCACTCCCCCCAATCTCATGTGCATTACAAAGTGCCACGGGTGCTTTGTAATGCGCCTGATTTTGGAGTGCACCTGGTTAAAAATATAGCAAACAGGGCTGCACCAGTTTTCGGCCTGAAAAGACGCCAGACTTCTGGTGCAGCCCCGTTCATACATATCGCCTTTTTTCACATTTTGGTGACTAAAATCATTGAAAATCTTCAGCTCTGAAGATATAAGGCATTGCTTCTATTTGAGCCCTACAATTATGTATATTCCAATGGAATTCCAACAGTGTGCTATAACATAACTTACAATAAATAACCTTCATAGAAACTTTGTAACTAAACATTTAGGATGACATGTATGAATGGAGCTGCACCAATTTTCTGGTTTACTTCGAGCCAAAAAAAAATGTATGAACAGGCAAACTCCAGACTTTGGCGCGATAAGTGCTTTTGTAATGCGCCAAAGGCACTTTTTAATGTTTCAAAGATTTGGGGCGTTATGGGGGCATTTTTAGGATTAGACACATTTATGATTTTTTTTTTACACCAAATTTAGGTGCAGAACAGTTAGAACAGCCAGACCAGGTTTAAGGTGGTCTGCCTGAGCCAGACTTGTCACTTTGGCACTACAATGCACCTGTATGTATGAACTGCAGAAGAACAGGTTCATACATACTGCCACATTCTACACTGCCTTAAAGCTATTTAGAACTGGCCTGTCAGTCCTAGGATTCATACACGTCACCCTAAGTTTCTAGGCGAAATCAAATGTGCTTCAATCATAAACCGATAAGCTGATACCACAGTTGTAATGAAGGTCTTCTGTTTTGCAGGTCTTAATGAGCAGCAGGATTCACTGATCTTCTATCCCAATGGTGTCATGTATGGGATCTCTCTGGGTGGCTTTATCCTTCATTTTATCCCTCATCTTAGGATTCAGCCTGATGTCTTCTGCATGGTTTAAAAATAAAAATACCTCTTTTGGTGTGTTTGTTCAGTGTGATGGGGAAATCAGCTCTCCGTGTAATCAAACTTGTAAAGCTTTTCGAAAGTTGGAAGAAATTCCAGATGTGACTTGGAAGGTAATCAAAGAAATTATTGTATTAATATTATGTCAACATGCTAAGCTGCTACAAGCTTTTATCGATATTGTAAGGCAGCATGGAAGATTTGTCATGTTTGACCCAGCTCTTTCCATGCATCAGAACAATACAATATATACTGTACTGTATGTATTATTGGTGTATACACCTGAGGTTACTGGTGTCCTATGAGTTTTGATTGTGAATATACAGCACTTTATTTTAGATGAGCTTCTTACAAACTAAGATGTACACAGTCTAGTCACATTCTTATGACCAGCTAATATTCAGAGTAACCACATGTGCAGCACGGACAGCAGCTAGATGGCCTGGAATTGACTCCATAAGGTGCTGGTAGGTTGTCACAGGTATCTGGAGCCATGCTGACTGCAGTGCATCCCACAGCAGCTGGAGGGTGTGTGGAGGAGGATACATAGAATGAACATGATGATCAAGGTGGTACCACAGAAGCTCAATTTGGTTCCATTCTGGGGAACTAAGGGGCCAGAATAGTAGTTGTAAGTTATGGTCATAATTTTCCAACCAATGTTGGACATTTCTAGCTGTCTGACATGTCACATTGTTTTGCTGGGGATCCCATCCATCCCAGGGCAGACAATCAACCTGTACATGATCTGCAAAGATATATTTATACCCAAATCAGTTTGGAGTGCCTTCCACATGGATAAGATAATGGCAGCAAAATTTTCCCTAGACCATAATTCTGCCACCACTAGATTGTGTTCTTCCAGCACTGATTGCAGGGTTTTTGTTCTTTAATGTTTTTCACCTGAAACGCCAACCTCCATCCATTTGATGAAATTGTAACTCATCAGTGAAGGCAACCCTTTTGGCAATCTGCAAAGGTCCAATTCTGATACTGCTGAGGAAATCAAAGCCTTTTTTGTCAATGCAACTTTGTTAGCAGAGGAAAAGTGAAACTTCCATCTGCTTTTGGGGCCCCACAAATAGTAGGGATCACTAAACTGCTGTTTGAGACACACATCTAATAGCTCCCTGGTTAAGTTTGGCATTGAGCTGCTCTGATTTAGAATATTAGTTTGCCCTGTTAGTTGTATCCAGGGCCGCCATTAGGGGGGTACAGGCAGTACTCCTGTACTGGGCCCGGCCAATCTGTGAAGCAAGGGGTGGCCCGCCGCCACCGGCAGGTACCGCCCCCTTGCTTCATAGTAATAGTACAGAGAACAGGCCATAGGCTTGTTCTCTATACCATGATGAGTGAGGCGCCTGCGCCTTTGTATATGGCTGGGGCCCGGCGATGCTGAAGGGGGGCCCGCGCTGCGTGTCTGGTCACAGCTGTGCTTGATGACATGCACGCACTCCTCCTGTGTGCTGTGACCGGAGCAACTGGGCCCTCCTCTTTCTGTGCGTCTCAGGAGGGGCCGCGCTCTTTACATACAGCTGCAGCAGCGTCTGTCACCTCCTTCTAGTTCTCCAGCGTCTCCTGTGATTGGAGTTGGCCCCTCCCCTCTCTCTACCTGTGGGTGGGGCTTCAGTGACTCCTGCCGGCAGAGGGAGGAGTGGCCGACTCCGATCACAGGAGACGCTGGAACGAGATGAGACTCTGCTGCAGCTGTATGTAAAGATTGCGGCCCCTCCTCACACTCTGAGGTAATGTGGGGCCCCAGTGAAGTCCCCCTCTGCCCCAGCGACTCCCCCCGAGGCTGGGGGGACCTGTGTGTGTGAGGCTGGGGGGCCTGTGTATGTGTGAGGCTCGGGGGGGGGGGGGGGGGGCTGTGTGAGTGTTAGGCTGGGGAAGGCCTGTGTGTGAGGCTGAAGGGGGGGCTGTGTGTGTATGAGGCTGGGGGGGCTGTATGTGTGTGAGGCTGGAGGGGCCTGTGTGTGTGAGGCTGGGGGGGCTGTGTGTGTGTAAGGCTGGGCGAGGCCTGTGTGTGAGACTGGGGGGGGGGCTGTGTGTGTGTGAGGCTAGGGGGGGGACCTGTGTGTGTGAGGTTTGGGGGGGGCCTGTGTGCGTGTGAGGCGGGGCGAGGCCTGTGTGTGTGTGAGGCTGGGGAGGCCTGTGTGTGAGGCTGGGGGGGGGCTGTGTGTGTGTGAGGCTAGGGGGGGGCCTGTGTGTGTGAGGTTTGGGGGGGGGGGCCTGTGTGCGTGTGAGGCTGGGCGAGGCCTGCGTGTGAGGCTGGGCGAGGCCTGCGTGTGAGGCTGGGGAGGCCTGTGTGTGAGGCTGGGGGGGCGGTGTGTGTGTGAGGCTGGAGGGGGGCCTGTGTGTGTGTGAGGCTGGAGGAGGCCTGTGTATGTGTAAGGCTGGGGGGGCCTGTATGTGTGAGGCTGGGGGGGGCCTGTGTATGTGTGAGGCTGGGGGGGGCCTGTGTGTGTGTGAGGCTGGGGGGGGGTGTGTGTGTGTGTGAGGCTTGGGGGGGGGCCTGTGTGTGTGTGAGGCTGGGGGGGGGGGTGTGTGTGTGTGTGAGGCTGGGGGGGGGGCTGTGTGTGTGTGAGGCTGGGGGGGGCCTGTGTGTGTGTGAGGCTGGGGAGGGGGCTGTTTGGGTGTGAGGTGGAGGCTGGGGAGGGCCTGTGTGTGTGTGAGGCTGGGGGGGGGCCTGTGTGTGTGAGGCTGGTATGGGCCTTTGTATGTGTGAAGCTGGGGGGGGGCTGTGTGTATGTGAGGCTGGGGAGGCCGTGTGTGTGAGGCTGGGGGGGGCTGTGTGTGTGTGTGAGGCTGGGGGGGCTGTGTGTGTGTGAGGCTGGGGGGGGCTGTGTGTGTGAGGCTGGGGGGGGCTGTGTGTGTGTGAGGCTGGGAGGGGGTGTGTGTGTGTGAGGCAGGGGGGGGCTGTGTGTGTGTGAGGCTGGGGGGGGGGGCTGGTGGTGTGTGTGAGGCTGGGGGGGGGCCTGTGTATGTGTAAGGCTGGGGTGGGCCTATTTGTGTGTAAGGCTGGGTGGGCTGCGTGTGATGTGTGCGGCTAGGGGGGCGCTGTATGTGTGAGGCTGGGGGGGGCTGTGTGTGTGAGGCTGGGAGGGCTGTGTGTGTGTGTGTGTGTGGAGGCTGGGGGGGGCTGGGTGTGGGGGGGGGGAGGGGCGATGGGGTTGACAGAGGGTGGGGTTGATGTGGGGGCGGGGCGATGGGGGTTGGCAGAGGGCAGGGTTGACGTGGGGGCGGGGCGATGTGGTTGGCAGAGGGTGGGGTTGACGTGGGGGCGGGGCGATGGGGTTGGCAGAGGGTGGGGTTGACGTGGGGGCGGGGTGATGGGGTTGGCAGAGGGTGGGGTTGACGTGGGGGCGGGGCGATGGGGTTGGCAGAGGGCGGGGTTGACGTGGGGGGGGCCCCAGATGCTTCACCTGCATGGGGCCCTGAAATTTCTGATGGCGGCCCTGGTTGTATCTGAAATTCACCTCTCACATCAGTTAGTTTTGTTACCATTTGGCCACTTATGATAAACTTACAACAGCATGGGCATTGGTCCCAAATAGCGCAGTTTCAGAAATTTTGCCACCCTTGGCCTGAAAGCCAATATTTTTTATTTTTTTTTGCAACTCTGATAAATCACCCTTTTTACCCATGACATGACTTATTTCATGAGCTACACACAACCAAAGTCAAAAATAGGAAGTGGTCATAATAATGTGACTCAATTGTGTATATTTAACATATGAAATTTGTACAGAGCAGATTCTGAAATTGACTTTGCATATATTATTAGTATGCCAGCCTTTTAAATAATATTTGTTTTCTTATAATTTGGCTAATCTATAATATAATATATAGGGTAAATATATTTTTTTCCCAAAACATATAATGAATAATATCACAGATTACATGCTGTAATTTTTCTTTCTTTTACTTCTTTAGATTTCAGCTGTAATACTGTTTGCTGGTTGGCTCCTGTTAAGCTTTGGAGCTTTACTTGTTCTGTCATGGACTGTCATTCCAGCTGGTATATGTCAAAGAAAGGTCTGCACTCCTGCCAGAAATACCCAGATCATTGCAGGTAGAGAAAGTTAGTAATTTAATAGCTTGTTTCTTTCAATAGGTAAATCATCAATAAGTTCAACCTGTGAGTCAATGCCTTCACATTACAAATGTTTTGAGTGTTACAAGGACTTTTGTAGGAACATAAGGGGACATGTATGATCGGCGTTTTCGCTGGTTTTCTGGCGTATAATGCGCCTCTCTGTGCCGGCTCCACTGTCGGACGCACCTCTCCTATGTGTTAGGCGCATTAGGCAAAGCTTTGCCAATTTCTAATGCGCCTAACATGAAGGGGCGTGCTGTGGCCGTTCTGGGGTGGGACGCACCACATTCGAAAACTCCGACGCATGTATGAATGCGGGTCGGCAAAGTGAATTAAAGCTCCGTCAGGCAGACCAATTTCAATGTGGTCTGTCTGTCGGAGGCGTCGAAGTTTGCCCCACATGTATGAGCGCACTTCGGCGCCGACATCAGGCGCAGTTTTCACTGTAAAAACCGTGAAAACAGGCGCTTCGACGCGATGATCTTTATACATGTCCCCCATAATCTCTTGAATATATTTGGACACACCTGTGTCCTCCTATGGCTATTCATCAGCTCAGAACAGAATACTCTGGAAATGCTCAATGTAGGCAGGGGTGTAGCTAGAGAAGCCTGGGCCCCATAGCAAACTTGATTGAGCTCCTTCCCCTCCCCAACCTCGAACATTTACCAGTACCTCTTAATAATAGTCATGCAGTTAATAGATGATACAAAGAGCAAATAACTCCCTGTACATATCACCATCATACTGCTACCAAACACATCCCACTATACCAAGACCAACGTTACCAAACATTACCAATAACGCTACTACATAAGGACCCGATTATACTGCCAGAACACAACCACATATTATCACCACATGGTGACTTAATAATACCCCTATATTATTACTGAATAGAGATCAGTATACAAAGACCAATATTACCACAATATAGTGACCATTTAGTAATGTAAACCAGTTGTACACAGGCTTTGCAGACTGTAAATTACCACCATACAGTGACCATATAGTGGTAGAGACCAGTGTACACAGGCTTTGCAGACTGTATATTATCTGCATACAGTGAACATATACTGGTAGATACCAGTGTACACAGACTATGTAGACATATAAGTAATTACTGTGTAGTGACATCTTGTGACTCACAGGTGAAATTTTTCTGACGAGTCGTTGACTTTCTCTTTTGTTCTGCATCCAGTCCTGACCGCCATGATGACTTCTCCCGACCTCCACCTGTCACTGAAAATATCTTAGAATCCTCACTTTTACATCAACTCCCTCAGTGTCTTCCACCTCTGTACTAACTCCCCATGAGAGGGAGAGCAGGTACAGGCCATAACTTAAAGGCCCAGTCTCCTAGAGGGGTGGGGAGGAATAGAGGACTTACCCCCTGGAGACTGTGCTACAGCTATGGCCTGTACCTCTCAGATTTATATTACCCAATAGGTAAACCCTTATTAGATAGGTTGGTAGGCCTTAGGAAGGTAGGTTGGTAGGCTCCAGGTAGGTTGGTAGGCTCCAGGTAGGTAGGCAGCAGTTAGGCCCAGCTAGGTCAGCAGTGCATAGGCCCCAGGTAGGAAGCAGTACATAGGCCCCAGGTAGGTAGGCCATAGGTAAGTAGGTAGATTGGCCCAAGGTAGGCAGTAGTAAGGCCCCAGCTAGGTAGACAGCCCCCAGGTAGATAGGTAGGCTGTAGGTAGGCCACAGGTGGCTAAGTAGGCTGTTGCAAGGCCCCAGATAGCTAGGTAGGTAGGCAGTAGGTGGGCCCCACATAGGTATGTAGGCTGTAGGTGGCCCCCAGTTAGCTATGTAGATGGGCTAGAGGTGATCCCCACATAGGTAAGTAGGTAGATAGGCTATAAGTTGGGCCCACATAGGTAGGTACATACAGTAGGTAGGTAGATAGGGTACGCAGGTAGGTAGATAGGCTATAGGTGGGCCCCACTTCGGTAGGTAGGTAGATAGGCTATAGGTGAGGCCCACATAGGTAGTAAGGTAGAGAGGCTATAGGTGAGGCCCACATAGGTAGTAAGGTAGATAGGCTATAGGTGGGCCCTGCATAGGTAGGTAGATAGGCTATATGTGGGCCCCACATAGAGAGGTTGGTAGATAGGCTATAGGTGGGTCCTACATAGGTAGGTTGGTAGATAGGCTATAGGTGGGTCCCACATAGGATGGTAGGCTTTAGATGGGCCCCACATAGGTAGTTAGGTACAGTAGGAAGATAGGCTATAGGTTGGCCCTACATAGGTAGGTAGATAGACTTTCGGTGGGTCAAACATAGGTAGATAGGTAGGCCCCACATAGGTAGGTAGATAGGCTATAGGTAGGTCCCATTAGTTAAAGAAAAAAGAAAGAAATAATGAGCTCACCTTTCTACTGTACACAATCCTCCGACGCAGCGAGCGGCAGACCAGCTTATGATGTCATCGCGCCGCCCACATCATCACTAAGGGCCAACACCTGGTAGGCTTAAGGCCTAAGGCTTTAGAGTTAGCAGGCGGATTAGCGGCGCAGAATGATACGAGATCAGTCAGTGCCTCTGAATGCTCAGGACAGAGGGCCCAGACGTTGTGAGCCAGGATCCACTGGGCCCCATGGGTTGGCGGGCTCCATAGCAGCTGCCATGTCATCATAAAATGAAGAACATCTAAGAGTTGCTCACAGCATTATGCCAAAATGTGATATATTTTCATAATTTGTCAAAATGAAAAGAGTTAATAGGATAAGGAAGACGTATGACATCTCCTGATATGTCTGTTTTAGTAAAGATGTTCTTTGAAATAACAATTCTGGAGCATCTTCTCTTATAACTCTGTGTTGTGCTGTTCCTCTTTTGTTCCTCCTAAAAATGTATTACTGAATCTGTCAGCTGGGTGTTACCATTCCAGTTTTAAAGTGAGTGTGTTCCTGCACATACTGACTCTATCAGCACTGATTGGACAATGGCAGACTGTGAAGAAACACCCATCTGACAGATTAAAGAATACATTTCTATAATTTACTAAAACAGAGAATTGTGGAATGACTTAAGGTCCTAATAAAAGGAGTTTTCCCACCTACAGCTTTCACCCCTTTTTACTGAGCTGCTCCTTACTCTGCAAAATGGAGCAGTGTTTGAATTTGTTGAAAAGCTGTTTCCTGCAAGTGGCACACTCTGATAATGTTATCAAACCACTTGCCTGATTGTGTGAGCTTCGATGTTGATAAATAATCAGTATTAATCTGATAGCATAAAGAGCTCTGTGGCTCTTCTTGTAATAGAAGCTATAAGCTAACAACTCTGCCCTGCACAACAATAGGATCATTACTTCAGGGCCGGTGGCCTCAAAAGGCAGAGGAATAAAAGTGTTGTGCACAAAGTAATATATAGCACTCCAGGGCATGCACCCAATCAATGGAGCGTTCTATACAAGACAGGGTGGGAACACTACATTGCCTGTAGTTACTCCAATAGCAGAAGCCCCACCTCCAGAGCACTGCTGATGAGAAGTGTTCCAGGACTTCTGCGCATGCCCTGGAGCACTGCTCTGCCCCTGCTAAATGTCAGAAAGCTGCTGCTAGGCCAAAAGAAGGTGTGTATGCATGAAAAAGCTCTTCAGCGTGATCCCAGTTATAGGCATTGTTATAGTAGAACACAGTGGTGGTCAATAACCTAGGCAACAATCTGTAAACACAAAAGAAGAGCCAACTGTAAAATGAGTTAAATTACAAATATTTGCTTTTGCAATGTATTTACAAAGTGGTTTATTTTATACATCTTTACTCTCCCGGTATCATTTGTTTTGGTGAAAATACCCCTTTAAACCAATTTGGTTTTGATTTCTATACTAGGTACCCATATCTGACCCAGATTCTGATTTTGTCCTTCTTTTCTCCATTTACAGTGGCTGTTACAATTCTTGGACTACTCCTCTTTCCTGTTAGTCTTCATTCTACATTTGCAAGACAGATCTGCAACTCATCTCTGTCCTATAGAAGTGGCAGCTGCTCACTTGGCTGGGGTTATATGATGGCCATAATAACAGTGATGCTCTCTTGCTTTCTACCCATCATTGGACGTTACAATATAAATGAAATGAAGACAAAAGTATTGAGGTCCAAATTAACACGGCGTATGCTGGCTTGTGAAGACCACATGTACTAACTTGACTTTCTTATTACCCTATTCTGCTCCATAAGAGGCCAGAGGTACTATAAGTGTAAAAGTGCAATTAGACTGTAATGAGGCAATTGCAGTATATACAACATTGTTTCCATCATGTTGTGTCTACAGGCAGTAGAAATTTAATTGATTTTGTCATTCTTCTGTCATCTGCTGCTGATCTTCCTATGTCCCTTTAAGTCAAGTGTGTTGAACACATTTGACATGGAAAAAATATTGGTAAATATGTTAATGGTTGCCTTGAGTAAAATTTGTGCAGTCAGCAACCTTCAGTCTTTTATTTATTTGCAGACTCCTGATACTCCTTTGGCTTGCTGCTAGTTTCGGACTTTTCTTGTGTGTGTTCTCCAAGCAATAGATGGGTGTCTTGTGTGTACTTTTCTCTGGGGCCGGGAAGACGTAACTCCTAGAGCACTACCGCATGCCTGTCAAAAAATGGGCACAAGGATGAGCCCGCTCCACACAACCTTCACCGCTGGAACCAGTGATAGATCTGATCCCAGCCATTTACCTGCTTTGAAGCCATAGTCAATGCGACCATGGCATATAGACAGTTATGCACGAGGGAGGGTTCCCTTCCATCCCCCAATCTTCTCCCCTGGGACACCAGAGGCAGTTTAGAATAGGAGAACTGTAATGGCAGAATAGCATACAAGTGATCACTTTACCATAGGGAGACTAAAATCACAAGTAAAATACTTTTAAAAATACAAAAAAATATTAAAAATTGGTAAGGACCAATTATAATGCCAGAATTTCCACCCCATCTCTCTAATCAACACGGATGCAAAAATCTTCGCCAAAATGCTTGCAAATAGATTGAACCCACTGCTTGGGGACATGATCCACCCGGACCAGGTGGGGTTTGTGCCCTCCAGAGAGGCGAGGGACAATACGCTCAAAACCTTTTCCCTGATCCACCACATCCGCTTACAAAAAATTCAGTGTCTTCTCCTGTCACTCGACGCGGAGAAGGCCTTCAATAGGGTCGCGTGGGCCTTTTTGGATGGGGTATTACAGTCGCTGGGTCTTGGCCCGGTGATGCGTGGGAAGGTGATGGCCCTGTACGATTCGCCTCAAGCCCAGGTGAGGGTCAATGGGGTTTTGTCCGCTCCCCTGACGATTGTTAATGGCACCAGGCAGGGATGCCCTCTCTCTCCTATCCTCTATATTCTGGCCATGGAACACCTGTTACGAGCACTGCGTATGGACTCCTGCATACGGGGATGTGGGTTGGGGGCAATCATATCAAATGCTCAGCTTTTGCTGATGATTTGCTCCTCTACCTTGGGGACCCTGCCTCCTCGCTCCCGGCAACACTGGAGGTATTAGAAGAGTACAGCCTTTATAGCAATCATAAAATCAACATGACAAAGAGTGCAGCTATGGGGTTACATATCCCTCAGGATATTTTGTCCTCCATGAAGGCCACCTTCTCCCTCTCCTGGGAAGACTCCTCTTTTAAGTATCTAGGAGTTCACATACCCTCGAACCCAGACATGATATTAGACCTAAATTTTGCCCCATTGTTTGCCAGGATTAAACAGGACCTCTTAAAATGGGAAAAAAAAGATTTGGTTAGGTCAGATAAACATCTTGAAGATGAACATCCTTCCACGCCTGCTGTACCTTTTTCAAGCAATCCCTACACAGCTCCCTAGAACCTTTTTCAAAACTCTGCGGAAGTTAACGTCCCAATTCGTGTGGGCTCTGGGTAGGCCAAGAATAGCGAATGCTACTCTGTGTAGGCCAAAGGCTGAGGGTGGCCTTGCGTTACCGGACTTCCAGCCCTACTACCTGGCCGCGGCAGCGGTGAGAACGTTGGATGCCTTCAGAGGGGAAAGCGCTAAACTCTGGGTGCACCTAGAGAACTTACTGTATGGGTCTCCCGTTGCAGAACTCCCCTGGCTCCCGCCTTCGGTATTGCCTAGAGGCCTCCTCGCCCGCGCCCCGCTGATCATGCACACCTCGGTTTTGATATTCCGGTCCTACGCTCCTAAACTGGGGCTTTTCAGCGTTGGCGGCCCCTGCACTCTGTTATTGGGCAACCCTGACATACCTGCCTCCCTAGCTGCAGCTCTCACCCGGTTATTGGGAACTGGAGCTGCTACCTCAGTCCTCGATCAGGTACTCACTTCCGGGGTTCTGAGGGGATACGAAGCATTGGTTGGCAAGGCTAACACAGCGCAGTTCTCTTGATTCTACTATTATCAACTGTGCAGTTTTTACTCGAAGTGGAAAAGGTTGCTCGGGTTGCACAGACCTCTAACCACTTTCGAGTTGTGGTGCCTGGGATGATACTCTGAGAGGCGGCCTGTATAGACTTTTGATTGACTCTGGGGCCGGTGATAAGCTGTCCTTTCAGAGTAGCTGGAAAAGAGAACTCAACCAGACTCTTTCGGGAGATGACTGGTCCAGGGTGTTTCAGCTGACCCACAGATCTTCAGTGTCCTTCAGGGCCCACGAATTGAACTACAAAATTATCACAAGATGGTATCGTGTCCCCACCCTACTCAACTCTTTCTATTCCTCAATCCCTGCAGTCTGTTGGCGGTGTAGAAGGGAGAGGGGGACTATGACTCATGTCTGGTGGGGTTGCTCGGTCTTACAACCTTTCTGGAAGGGGGTGCTCAACATGATTTACAAAATCATGGGGATTAGGGTCCAAAACTGCCCTGCCTCTGTTCTTCTGTTTGATATTCAACTCTCAATTGCTCTTCTAAAATCCCAACTCCTGGTCTTCCTCCTTCTTGCTGCCAAAATTGTGATTCCCAGACTTTGGCTATCAACTACCTGTCCAACTATGACGGACTGGATACGGGAGGTTCATGCGCTCCAGCGCCTAGAGGAGTTCAGAACTGATTCCCCCTTGCGCTATAGCCAATACCTGCATATTCGGGAGGACTGGATCTCTTTCTGTGACACAGACAATTATTTAACCTGTTCTTGAGGCGGAGTCTTCAGATCTAGAGAAGGACGGGGTGAGGATGGTTTGGTGGGACTTGCGGCCTGCCACTCTCTATTTTTCTTTCTTGTTGACGTGTGGTGTGACTGGTGAGCCAGCCGTTGAGTTATGTTACCCCCTGTTTTTACTACTTGTTTCGTTTTAGTTTGGTGATTTAGTTTTGGTCTACACATGAGGTTGTCTCCTCAAGCCGGTACCTACGGTGCACACGTGAGGGTCTCAGGGCGGGTGGGGGGTCCTCACTGTCTGGGACTGGATGATTCCCTGTCCCGGGGGAGGGGGGGAGCGGCTCCGGCCCTGGAGGACCCTTGGATGAATCCTACTGCTGGATAATTGTCCTACATTCTGCACCCAGGCTGCAGAGTTGGTTGCTAATGTTTGTATGCTCTCTCTTTACCCTTGATCGCCTCTCCCTCTTTTTTCCCACTCCCCCCCCCTCTCCTTCCTTCTTCCCCCTGCCCTTGCTTTTACCATATTGGAGGCCATTTTTTTTGCATTCTTGTGTTGCCGCCCAGGTATTATGCTGCCATCTCTTTTGCAAATGTACTAACTGATTGATAAATTGTGTAACCTCTGTGAAGTGTTTTATCCTGTACTTTTCACGAAATCTTTAATAAAAGTATTTGAATAGGAAAAAAAAAATATTAAAAATTATACATAATTGGTATCACTGCATATGTAAAAGTCTGATGTATTCTTATACAACCTTATTTATTCCTCATGCTGAATGCCATTAAAATAAAATAAAAATTCTGTTCCAAAATTGTGTTTTCTTTTAATCGTTTAGTCACATTTATCAAGATTTATGGGGAGGCATCTCCATAAATTGTTATAAATGTGATCAAAAGGCCTCAGGTTTCCGAAAATTGTAGCAATGAAAACCAAGTTTCAGTCTGCAAAACAACAACCCTCACGTGGGTCCATACACAGAAAATTAATAAAGTTGAAATTCTCAGATAATGGTGCTGTAAATCACATAAGAAAAATAAGATTATCGGAATCATACTGACATGCAAAATATTGATAACAATATTTATGCTGCACAGTACACTCCATAAAAAACGATACCTCCAAAAAAGGCACAATTGTATCTTACATAAGGTCAGACATTCAAATTTTCTGAAAAGTCGGGCGGGGTTCCATCTGCCCTATATGCCTAGGGAACCAAAATGCCTTGTCCTGTCGCTGCTTTCCTCACTATCTATAACCACTTGGATGCTCTTCCCATACTCCATGTTCTAATCTACCATGAGCAACCTCCTCCCTTTTCCTGTTGCTGTCTCTAACTTTGAGAGAAGGCACTAGAAACAGAAAAACCAACAGAAGCAGGAGCAGCACTTTGATGTTTTTGTTAGAAAATCTGCTGCAGTAGCTGAGTGAAGGTCCTACACAAATTTCTGCACATCAAAGTGATAGAACATTTCAAAAAATAAAATCAATGTGAAGATGTCCATGTCTTAATTTTAGTGATTCTGCATCCATATTGACCTAATTCCCCAATAACCGTGCTGGCCAATAGGTGTAAGGTACAGTGACACTTTGTCTATAATATCTAGCGGTAGCAAATGCTCCATGTGGGGTAATGTTATGTCTCTATGGATGCAAAGTTATGAAGGCCATGGCAGCACACATGACTTTTGTAGATATACAGAAATAACATGATAGTTAAAACTTTTTTAATAAATTCAACGGATTTTAGAAAATGTAGGACAACTCCATAAAACTGAGTCTCAGAAAAACTTGAAATAATTATTATCCACTTCCTGACGGACGGTCATAATAATATGGTTCTAAATTTTGTTCCTCCTTGCTTTCTAAAAGCCATAACTTTTTTATTTTTCCACCTACATAGACGTATGAGGGTTTTTATTTTGCAAAACAATATGTAGTTTCTAATGGTTTTATTCATATTACCATAGATTATATTGGGGAACGGCAAAACAATTTTAAGTGGGGCAAAATATGAAAAAACGTACTTACGCCATGTTTGTGGGAATTTTTTTTTTACGGCGTTTAATCTTCAGTAAAAATGATGTGCTCTCTGTATTCTACAGGTTGATTTGCATACGCCAATACCAAACATGCAGTGTTTCCATTATGTTTTGGTGCCATAAAAAAATTCCAAACATTTTCTATTTTTGAAATTTGCGCTTCAGTGCCATTTTGTGCGACCAATACCGTTTTTGTACTAACACCTACTGGCTTGTGTGAGGGTGCATTTTTTGTGGGCTGAAGTGTACTTTTTATTGCTAGCAGTTTGGAATGCATGCAACCTTTTTGCTCACTTTTATTCCAATTTTTATAGGGCGTGAAATGACCAAAAAAACATAATTTTGGCATTTGGAATATTTTTTTCTTATATGGTGTTCAGCGTATAGGATAAATGATGTTATATATTAATGGATCGGAAGCGGCAATACCAAATATGTGTAACTTTTTTTATTTTATTTTTTTATTTGTAAAATGGCAAAATGGAGGTGATTTGAACTTTTAATACTTTTGTTTTTTTTACACTTTAAAACATTTTTTTTTTGTTTTACTTTAACTTTGAGTCCCCCTAGGACGCTTCACCACTAGGGGGCGCGATAATTTAAACAGCCTAATGCATTGTATATACAATGCATTAGGGTGTACAAAGATGGTGGTTTCTCCACTTCCTGCCTGGGGCGCAGCATCGTTTCTCATTGTTTTAGACGCTGCGGCCATCTTAGCTGCGGCGTCTAAAGGGTTAAACAGTGCGGGGGCGGCAGGGGATTGCGCTGCTAACTCGCTACAAAGCCGCTTACCGGCTATGTCCTATTTATTTGCGGATGTAAATACGTCCATATTTACGTCCACAAATACATCCGGATTTTCCATTGGTATCAATTCTAAGCTACTTGTTCCTTATTTAAGGCTGAGTTGGTGATGTATATGCAGACATAAATACGTCCATAAATACGACCAGCACTAAGCTCTGGGAACATAGAAATCCTGCTTGGAGGACCACAGGTCCCAGCAAGACCTGTGCTGTGCTGGCTCTTGCTGTAGATACTAATTAGAATAAAAGGTGAAAGAAGAAAAAATACATCTTAATTTTTTCATTAAAAAAAGGACAAAAATTAACCTCAGTACAACATCAGCATTGGCGTATTTAATGTAAAATTAGTTTAATTTTCTCCCTTTTTTAAGACCTTTTATAGCTGAGATTTCTTTCTTTTAAGATCTTATTTATTTGCTTTAATTGTAAATGATCAACTTTTTCTATACATTGAAATCGATTTTATTCAACTTTGATATTTCTCTTTATTCATTCATTAATTTTAAAGACAACTCTTTTTGCTATTCACTAACATGCTTAATGATTTTTCGCTAATTTCCAGGGTGTCTAGAAACTTAATACATGTTAGGTGCATTCCTTATGCGCCTAAGTTCCGCACTGCACCTCACACACTGGCGAGGCACAGGGAACTTTACACCGCATGTATGAGCGCACTTCAGGTGCTTTCACGGAAAAAAATGTGAAAACGGGCGCCTCGACGCGCCGATCTTCATACATGTCGCCCTTTGTGTTTTTTGGATTGGAACTGGTCTTACAACCACCTAAACACGGCAATTATTAAAAAAAAACTACTTTCATACAGGAAAGCACATTGGATTTTGTTTTTAACCCCTTACCGCCGGAGCCAGTTTTGGCCTCTCTGACAGAGCCCCATTTTTGAAATCTGTCATGTGTCACTTTATGTGAGAATAACTTTTTGACACTTTAACCTATCCATGTGATTCAGAGTTTGTTTTCTCGTGACACATTATACTTTAAGATAGTAAGAAATTTTGGTCCAAAAAATGCTTGTTTATTTGTTGAAAAATATAAAAAAAATCGTGAAAAAATTTGAAAAATTTACCAATTTTAAATTTCAAAATTTCTGCATTTTAAGCAGATAGTTATTCATTCAAAATAGTTTATAACTAGCATTACCAATATGTCTGATGTAGTTTGGCCTAATTTTTTAAATGTCTTTTTTTTTTTTTTACGACATTAGGGGCTTAGAAATTTAGTTGTAATTTTCAAATTTTCAACAAAATTTGCAAAGACACATTTTTTAGGGACCAGTCCAGTTCTAACGTGACTTTTGATTGACCTGTATGTTAGATACCCCCATAAATGACCTCTTCTAAGAAAACTACACCCCTTAAAGTATTAAAAAACTGCATTTGGGAAGTTTTTTAAACCCATTTAGGTGTTTCACGGGGAATTAAAGCAAAGTGGAAGTGAAGTTTAAAAATTTTTACTTTTTTTGCAGATTTTAAATTTTTTATGCTTTTATTCACAAGATACGGTAAATGTGATCAGGGAAATGAAAATTAATATTGTTTCCCCCAGATTCTGCTGTTTTCAGAGATACCCCCATATGTGGCCCTAGTGCATTATTTGGCTCAACCACAAGCCACAGAATAGGAGGAGCACCTACTGTTTCTGGGGGTCTCATTTTCATTACGATTTTATTTAGGGGCCATTTCAGTTTTGCGGACCCCCTTTAAGGTGCTAAAATTAATAAAACCCCTAAAAATACCCCAATTGGAAATTCCACCCCTTAAGGAATATATCCAGGGGGTGTAGTGAGCATATCGACCCCACAGGTGTGTCCCCAAAAATTTTTGGGGGTTAGGCTGTGAAAATTTTAAAAAAACATTTTTTTTCCAAATTAATCTGCAATTTTAGCTGAAAATTTATAATTTTTACAAGGCATCCTGGTAAAAAAACACCCAAAACCTTTTTTACGCACTGTCTTCCAAGGTCAGCAATACCCTCCATGTGGGTGTAAACGGCTGTTTGGGCGCAGGGCAGGGCGTATAAGGGAGGGAGTGTTACGGGGTTTTGGAACGCAGATTTTGGTGGGGCCATGTCGCATTTACAAAGCCCCCAAAATACCAGAACAGGTGAAACCCTTTCCCAGAAGTCACCCATTTTGGATTAAGCACGCCTCATAGATCTCATCTAGGGGTGTATTGTGCATTTTGGGTGCAAAGGTGTTCCAAAGTTGTTTTTTTTTGCATTGGGCTATAAAAATTGGGGAAAACGCAGTTCCGCCATTGTTTTTTGGGCTTCAATTTTACAACGTTTCCCGTGCAGAAATAAATGATAGGATATTTTTTACTATGGGGGTCGGTACAATTGCAATGATATAATTTTTATATAGTTTTTTTTTGTTTTATTAATTTTACACAATAGAAATAGGGCTATAAAAATATTGTGTTTTTATGTTGTCCTGTTTTTGATAGCCAAACGTTTTTTAGTTTTCTGTATACGGAGCTGATTATGGCTTGTTTGTTGTGGGGTGAGTTGACGTTTTTATTAGTACAAATTTGGGGGGGATATGCCGCTTTGATCACTTTTTTTTTAAGGTTTTTGTGAGGCATTTTGAACAAAAACAGCATTCCTGGTAGTGGGTTTTTTTTTTTATTTTTAACAGCGGTCACCATGCGTATAGCTGAAAGCTAGTATTACCCCAGCAGGTCGATACGATTACAGCGATACCCAATTTGTATTTTTTTTTATGTTTATCTGCTTTTACACAATAAAAAAACCTTTTATTCAAAAAGGAAAACACGCTTTTGCATCGCCATAGTCTGAGAGCCAGAATAACTTTTTTATTTTTTTGTGTACGGTGCTGTGTAGGGGCTTGTTTTTTTCGTGATGTGTTTACGTTTTTATTGGTATCATTTTTGTGGGGACAAAATTTCTTGATAGCTTTAAAATCTGTTTTTGGAAGGCCAGGGTGAAGGAAATACTGTAACCCTAGTAGAGTTTTTTTTATTTTTATTTTTTCACAGCACTCACCGTGCAGTATCCATGACCAGTTAGCCCTTTTCTCTCAGGGTCGATACAATTACGGCGATACCCTATTTATATAGTTTTTTTTAATTGGAAGCACTTTTAAAAAAAAAATAGTGTTTTTATTGTGTTAAATAAAATTTATCGCATCGCTGTCTTCTTTAGACCCTAAAATTTTTTTATTTTTCCGTATACAGAGACGTTTTAAGAACTTTTTTTTTGCGGGATGAATGACGTTTTAATTGGTACAACTTTGGCGTTTTATGAGTTTTTTGATCGCTTTTTATTCCATTTAATGTGCTGCAGGATGCACAAAAATCCGCAATTTTGTGGCTGTTTTTGTTTTTGTTTTTTACGGCGTTCACCATACGGGTTAATTAACATGAAAAAGGTTTATAGGGTGGATCGTTACCACGCGGCGATACCAAATATGGGTACTTTATTTATTTTTTGATCTTTTTTGGGGGCGATTTTTCCGTTTGTAAAGGGGGGAAAGGGCAGTGTATGTGTTTTTTCTTTTTTTTTTTTTACTTTTTCACATTTTTTTAATTTTTCCCCAGTGAGGATTTGTAACTGCAAAATCCCCACTGGGGGAAAAGCAATCATTAGATTGCTGTTTGAAGATGCGATCTGTGCACAGCGTTTACTGCTGTGCATAGGTCGCCATGGCAACTTTGTGACACCATGCCACAATGCATTGTGGGCATGGTTTACGTCACCAGACTTAAACCCGGATTTCATTCAGACAGCATCCGGGGAGTCTGGTTTGGAGACGGGCGAGCGGCATCTGTGCCGCTGCCTCGCCGATCGTTTGGGCAGAGGGAGCTCACTCCTCCTGCCTGCGGCTTCATAAACGCGGCCATGACAGGCGGCGGTAAAGAGCCGTTTTTCACCCGCGGCCGGAGCTCACTCCGGCCGGGGGTGATGGGGCATGAAAGCCAGGTTAATTTAAACCCCTGGTTCCATGCCGCGATCGCGCGCTGCTCGCCCCAAGCCCGCCGATCGCCAGGGCGTATGAATTCGTCCATTTGCGGGAAGTCACTTCCCGCTAGGGCGTATGCATACGCCCAATGTCGGGAAGGGGTTAAACACTTGGGGTGACATATATGAACGGGGCTACTTTGAGCCAAAAAGAATGTATGAACAGGTGCACTGCAAACTATGCGCCAAAGACACTTTTTAGTGCGCCAAAGTTTTGGGACATTCTGGAGGCATCGCACCACATTCTTAGAAGTAGACACATTTATGATTCTTTGACGCCAAATCTAGGCACATAACAGTTAGAAACAGCTAGACCAGGTTAAGGGTGGTCTGCCTAAGCCAGACTTGTCATGTTGGCACTACTATGCACCTGTAGAAGAACAGTTTCATACATTCTGCTGCATTCCATACTTTTTTAAAGCTATTTAGAACTGGCCTGTCAGCACCAGGATTCATACATGTCATCCTTGGTATCCTTTGGGAATGAATTACTGAACAGACTTTTCTTATATCTATTAATTTGTTGAGTATTATTTTTTCTATTTATTTTTCCATTGTTTTATTTATTCCCTCCATTTCATGTTTTTCTGTTTCGTCTGCTCCTTCTATTTTCAAATGTGTATTTCCTCCTCTATGTTTTCCATATAACTTATGTTTGTGATGTATTGCTAAATCATTGGTCCCTTGTGTTTTTAAATACTCTTTTAACATCAGGTATTATGCTTTAAATAAGGACACGTGTCTCAAACGTGCAAGTGTACTCAACATGCTCAATTTTGACTTTTTATTTGTTTGTTTTTTTAAATAATTTTATTGACACCAAAGAAACAGACAGTAGTATAAAAATACAAGCTAGACGACAATCAGTGTCAGTTGTACAAAAACATTCCCCCAACAATAAACAAACCCCCCTCCCACCCACATGCACAAACAGTCTCAGCATCCAAACTGATACATCGGAGTCAAACTAATTTATTGGTCTTGGTCACCTCCAAGAATTATCTCACCATTCTGCTGCTCTCCCTATCAGTCCACCTTAAGTGGGCCCAGATCATCTGCCATTGCTTTAAGCAAGTACCACTTCCTATCTTTAAAAGGAAGCATGAGATTTCTTATATCCTGAGATGTTAAAATTTTTTCAATAAAAATCCTCAATTTACAGAAAAATCATTTAACTCATTGTTCTTTATTATTCTACACCTCTCTTTTGTCCAAAATAAGAAAATGCTTAACCGATGCTATCACCATTTCCATGGAGGGGATGTTCTGATCAAGCCACCGCTTCAGGAGGCATCTCTTTGCAACCAAAAAGAAAATGGGAGCCATTATTGGAAACTTAGAGTTATTCGGGTCTATATGGAAGATCATAGAGTAGGAAGATAGCTCCATCTCTAAATCCAGGTTATTGCGGAGTAAATTTAATAATTGTTCCCAAAAACCTTGGGATTTTGGACAGGCCCCGTATGCCGTGATATAAATCTGCACCTGGGTGTTGACTAATGTTGAGCGATTACGTTGGCCATAGACATCGGTCGATGGTCGATAGTCGACCATCATCGACAAGATAGTCGATGATAGATTATGATCGATGACCATTAAAGTCTATGGGAGAGCAACAACACCTTCATTCTTACACCCAAACACGGCTGGAGAAGCTGGAATTAAAATCCACAACAGTCAAATGGTTACGTGCTACATCTTAGGCAACACACATAGGTTATAAAGCCACAGCCCAAATTCACTATCCCTGTCTTGTTCCACAGCATGCCCCTTTAAAAACCTGCATCACCCACAAATTAAAAATGCAGAAGGCAGTATGATTTGAACCATCATTTTACTTGAACTGGACTTTGGGAATTTTCCCTGTCCTGGCCACAGCATGAGCCCCAAACCTGCATGACCCCCAGATTAAAAAGTGCCGGAAAAAGGAGTCTTTCAACCACCATTTTAGTTGAACTGGACATTGACTATACCTGTCCTGGGCCACAGCATGACCCCTAGATTAAAAAGTGCCGGAAAAAGGAGTCTTTCAACCACCATTTTAGTTTCACTGGACATAGACTATCCTGTCCTGGGCCACAGCAGGGCCCTCAAACCTGCATGACCCAGATTAAAAAGTGCCGGAAAAGGGTCTTTCAACCCCATTTTAGTTTCACTGGACATTGACTTTTTCCTGTCCTGGGTAGCGCTTGCCCCTCCGTATGAGTGCGGACCAATTGATTTTTCACTTGGAAAACTGGTGGTTAACGCTCCTGTTACCCCCAGGTGCCCTTTTTTTGGCATTCTTTTTCTCATTTTACTCAACGTGCTGGAGGAAATGTCTCTGAAAATTTGTTATCTGTCTGTGCTCCATACTCCATGTCCTCTGAATAACCTACATCTGGTCAAGTTTTCCTGTACCTCCCTTGTTAAAATTTCAGAGGAATTTTTTACCAGCTATTTTGTACATGCAAGTTTTTTAGTAGTTTAATTCTAGAAAACACATTTTTAAATAGGAGGGAAATCCCACCATGTCTTTGTTTCTCTTTTTTTAATTGTATTAAATGGGTTGTCTCAATACAGGGATTGATACTATGTTAAAGATCTTGCAAAAACAATTCATTTTGCAATATGGTCCTTTAAACAGTGTCCTACCTATTCCTTTTTTCTGACAGCACCATCACCCTTGAGCCACTCTTGACAATTGTGAAGAACAAATGCCCTGTTAGAAAAACAACATTTTTTATAATAAGGACCTGTAGTATAGCTGCATGTCACAGCAAAATGCCCCAACAATTAAAAGCATGCCCCTTGAGCCACTTTGGACAATTGTGAAGAACAAATGTTGTTAGAAACAACATTTTTTTTAATACAACCTGTAGTATAGCGGGTTTTGTCACAGCAAAATGACCCCAAAAATTCAAAGCAGGGACCCTTGAGCCATTTTGGACAATTGTGAAGAACAAATGTCTGTTAGAAAAAGCTTTTTTTTTTTAAAAATAGCCCTGTAGTATAGCTGCATGTCACAGCAAAATGCCCCAAAAATTCAAATCTTTGACCCTTGAGCCATTTTGGACAATTGTGAAGAACAAAAGTTGTTAGAAACAAAATTTTTTTTTTTTAATAGGACCTGTAGTATAGCTGCATGTCACAGCAAAATGCCCCCAAAAATTCAAAGCATGACCCTTTGGGCCCACTTTGGGGACAATTGTGAAGAACAAATGTCTGTTAGAAACAACATTTTTTTATAATAGGACCTGTAGTATAGTTTGCATGTCACAGCAAAATGCCCCCAAAAATTAAAAGTATGCCCCAGGGAGCCACTTTGGACAATTCTGAAGAACAAATGTCTGTTAAAAAACAACATTTTTTTAAATAATAGGCCTTTTGTATTGCTGCATTTCAAAGCAGCATGACCCAACAAATTATAAAAAATGACTTCTCAGCCACTGTAAAAAATTGTGAGGGAGAAATGCCACTTAGAAGCCCCATTTTTTGTTCTAAAGGACCATGATTATTGCTGTATCTCACAGCAACATGACTCAAAACCATTGGGCAATGCGAAAACTTCTAAAAATAAAGTGAGTAAATGGAATACGGTGTTGTCATGAAACCTTGCTGTCTTTTTACAGTCTCCTCACAGCAAAACCAGAAAAAGGAGCTGTTGGGAAAAGAGAATAAAAATTGCAGTAAGAAATTATCATTTTAAAAAAAAGTGTCCCAGAGGACCATTTCTGTTTGAAGAGGAATGTGAAGTAGACCGGCAACTAACGGTGACCTCAATCCATATTATCTGTGGAAAGCCGGATGCGTTTGTCTGTAATGACTCCTCCAGCTGTGCTGAAGGTCCGCTCAGATATGACGCTGGCTGCTGGGCAGGACAACACCTCTATGGCGTGACGAGCCAGCTCGGGCCATTCGTCCATTCTGGGTATCCAGAAGTCTATTGGGTCCCGAACACATACAAAAACATCGGTGTTGAGACGCAGATAGTCGTGCACCATGATCTTAAGCTGGTCTTGTGTGTTTTTGGTGTGTGCCCTGCATTGCATGCGTTGGGGAGGGGGGTAAATAAAGATTGCCAGAGGTCACCTGTTAGGCTTCTGCCACCTTGCCTGCTGCTGCTGCAGCTACGGCTACTTGGCACTCTACTGCTGTCACGTCGCTGATGTTGTTCCACCGGGACATTTGGGGAACGTGAAGCAGACGCAACAGATGTCTCCAGTTGATCAATCAGCAAGGTCTCCATTTCCTGCATTTTACTCTCTATTTTTGGGTGAGTGGAAGGAAAGTGCTGAGTTTTTTTTTGTACCGGGGGTCCAGGAGGGTGGCCACCCAGTAACTGTTGTTCATTTTGATGGCCTTAATGCGAGGATCTGTTGGAGGAAAGGGGGCATCCAAGCACTATGTGAGAGATTTGGGGCCTTGATTTCCCAGCCTTGGGTCGAGGGGGACTAGCAAATGATTTCCTCATCTTCCTCCTCCGCCTCAAAATTCGCGCCAACCTTTTCCAAGGCAGGGACGTCGTAACGTCGGTGTCTGGAATACCTCCTCCTCCTCCGCTGCCTCCGGCACAGCTTCAACACAGCCCTGAAATTGCCTGAGATGATGCACTCTGAGAGCTGATTTCGCCCCCTTGCACTACCCTGGACCCCGAACCACTGCCTAATGAAGACCGATGAAATTGTGAAACTGTCGGGCCTTGTGGATTTGACGGAGAGAAAGGCTCCGTGTCTGCATCTGTGTCCGTCTCCTCCTCCCTCCCTGGTGGGACCTGTTGTTTCAGAGTGTCAATGATCGTTCCGAACAAGATCACAATGTCATGCTACAAGGACTTTTTTCCGCACTGACATTTTGGTGGCTCCCTTTAAATGGCAAGGATGGATTAGCAGAGCTCTTTCACCTTTCCTCCACTCTCGGTGGCTCAACACCCCGAGGTCCGCACCGCTGATTGTCAGGCCATGTGTCACTTCGTACTGCGTAATGGCATTGCGCTGCTGCCACAATCGCTGGAGCATGTGGAGGGTGGAATTCCATTGTGTTGCCACGTCAACAATCAGACGGTTGACGGGGAGGCCGAGCTGACGCGTCAATGCAGCCAGGCGGGACGAGGCAGGGTGCGAACGGCGGAAATGCGAACTTAGACTTTGAGCCTTCCTCAGCAGGCAGTCCAGACCCGGGTAGTCTTAGAAATTTCTGGACGACAAGGTTCATGACATGTGCTAGGCAAGGGATGTGCTCCAGCCTACCGATCTTAAGGGCGGCCAGCAGATTCGCCCGTTATCGCACAAACCCCCTTGCCTGGGACAAGGGTTTTTGGCACCCAGCCAGGCTCGGTCTCGTTGCGGAGAGTCGTCCACAGCTCCTGGCCCCCTGGGGGGTTGGGGGACTTCTCCAAACAAAATTAATTTCAACAGGGCCTGGTTTTCTGGGAAAGTGATGCCCCCCGAGGCCTTTGGGGGGAAAGGACCCTGCATAAATCCCGGGAATTTTGAAAGCGTCCCAACGAGCCTGAGAGCCCACCGCCCCCCCAGAAAAACATCCACCCAGCCAACCATGAGCTGTCACAAGATTTTGCGGCCTTGGCCGTGTTTTTTATTTGTCCATGTGTCGGGGGCAGTTGGATTTTTCCCGGGCCCAACGGGAGGGGGGGCCCAACGCGTTTGGGAAATTTTTTGATGCAGTGGCTGGCCGGGGAAGGGTTTTTTTTGGCAAAAAAAAGCCTGTCGGCATCTGGTTTTGGGGGGGGCAGGAAAAGGGTCATGCCCGGGGGGAAAACCCATCTGGGGTCCACCAAGGGAAAGGCAACTTTTCCCAAAGGGCCCAAAAGCCTGGAAATGCCGACTTTCAGGCTTTTGGTTTTTGGGGAGGGGGTTTGGGGTTAAAAAGTGTTTCTTCTCTCCCAAACCGGGAAGACAAAAGCTGTCTGTTGGGGACGGGCCCAAACTGTAGGGGTTGCGGGTCATCAAACTGGGGAAGGAAAAGGGGGTAGGATGGGTCTCGGGTTTTTTCTTGTGGTACTGGGGGCGACGGTGGAGGCTAAAAGGGGAGGCTGATCCCTGATCAGGGACTCTAAAGAGACATGGGCGCTGAGGAACGCTTGGTGGGGGGGAGGGGGGGAGAAAAGGGGTGGGGACAGGGTTTGGGAGGGGGCCCCGGTCTGGCCTTTTTTGGCCAAGGGGTTCCCTCCATTTCAAGCATGCTTCGTGCATGTGACTAGACATGTTGGGGTGGTTAACCACCAAAGGGTTTTGCCTCTCCCTTATGCCCTTTACGGCCCAAAGGCGGCCCTATGACATCGCTGGGTGAAACGAGGCTTGCTCAAAAAGGGCCCCGGGTTTTAGAGGGCCTGGACCTTTTTGACGGGGATTTAAAAGGAGCGGGGTTTGTGCTGACCCGGGGTGGCGGGAAACATATCAGCGGGGCTTCTGCCGGGCCGCCCCCTCCCTTTTGAGGCGGAAAACCCTACTGCACTTTCCCCATGTCTTCCTCCTCGTCCAAATGATGAAGCGCTCCCCAAGCAAATTCTGCTGAAAAGACCACGTTTTGGGTCCGCAAAAGTCCCCACTTTTCATCAACACAGGTGACTTCGTCGCCCTGACATTTTGCTTTCCCAAAAGGGTGCCGGGGGCAACAAGAGGGACGCAAGGCGTTGCCGACCGGCCCGGGGGGTTTTTGCCGATTGGGCCGGCTTCCCTTTTCCTACTCTATGGCATCAGTAAATGGGGGGGCAGGCAAGGGAAAAAACCTCATCTTTGGCCTCTTGAATTTTTTTGACATGCCTTCTGACCCCAACCGCAATGGTCTTCAAAGAGGTCTTCAGAAAATGGATTATCCAACAGTGGTGGATACACGTGTTGGGGACATTTTGGGCTGCTTCATTGTTGGACGGATGCTGATGATGCTGATGAACGAATTTGTGGCTGTGACGGGGAGGACGAGGAGGTAAGACTGCTGGTTGATGTTGCATTAACCACTGAAGGACAGATTGGCAACGCTATTAGTTACTGAGATTCAAAGGGCCCTGACCAGCGAATGGACAGGCCTGACGGGCCTGCAACCGACGATCCGCTGGCATGCGTGTTGTCGCCAGCACTGGATGGAGCACCTTCTCTCGTACCTCTACCTCCATGTCCTACCCCCCCTTTGCTCGCTTACCACCTGCATTTCGCTCCATGTTCAGAAAGATAAAAATTGAGAAGGTATGGAAGAGTTTTGGGAAGTCTCTTATTAAAAGACGGCAAATCACAGCTATATTCAAATCCCTCAAATCAAAACAAAATTGCTGTATTCACATTTAACTGCAAAGTAGATCTATCAACAAAGCTGGCCTGCTCCAAAGTGAAAAAACACGTATCTGAAATGTATTTCAACAGTTATGCATATCTTTCATCAGCCGGAAAAACGGTTTCTCTCTTACCAGGAAGTCAAATCTAAATGAGAATCCCCAGGGGGTTGCTACTTGGCTTAGGCTCAGGTCATGGGGTTTTTACGGGATCGCTTAAGAAATTATTTGAAAGAGTTCCAAACCAATAGATTTGATGTCTTCATAGGGTCATCCCCACGCAAGAACTCCTAGTCATTTTTATATAAGACTCTCAGGGAATGTCTTGGGTATGAGAACCAACCTAAAGTATTTGCACGTTGGGCGCGCCAATTGGGGAATCCTGATTTACCTGAGCAAATTCTAGAAGGGTGGCAGCTAATACGGAAAATTATCCCGTGCGAAAACTGGAGAGAGTCTCTGGCAAGAGAGAAACCGTTTTTCCGGCTGATGAAAGATATGCATAACTGTTGAAATTCCCACACTACGCCGTCTCTTAAATTCTGGGTTCTCACCCCCTTGTGGAAACTCCGGATGACCCCACAAATGCAGGTGTCTAGAGCTGACTTTTTATTTGTAATCCATTAAAATGCAAGTTTAATTTTGATTTATAAAAGTGCTTGATTTTTCTATTATTTAAACATCCAATTTCGTAGTAGAAGCAGGTGTATTGGTCACCTGCAAAAAGCCTTTATTTTTTTTTTAAAATTCATTTTATATAAAGCCACCATATTTCATAGCACTGTACAAAGAGTGTCATCACTGTCACCACTCAAACCCATGTTGTAAAGTCTGGACGAAACCAGAGCATCAAGAAAAAAACAATATAGACATAGGGAGAACATACAAAGTCCATGCAGATGGTGCCCTGGGCTGGATTTGGACCAAAATAACTAATACTGGCAATGCTGCTAACCATGCCTAGACTGGCAATCTGTCCAACTGGGCAGATTCCAGATGGGCCACTAGGTTGAGAACTATGGTGGAGCAAGGAGCTCTGTTCTCCCTGCTCCGCAGACTACTGCTATGAATGCTAGGAGCAGCATCCCAACACAGAAAGCATGACGATGTCACGCCGCCTGCGCTGGGCATAACCTCTTAGAGAAAGCTGCTAGGCAGGGGAACAGGGAGAGGTATTACTATTACTTTTGATGTTTAATGGGGGCCATATATACTGCCTACCTACTGGGGGACCTGGTATACCTACCTACCTACCTGCTGAAATCACTTAAATACTTACTTACTGGGGGATCTTTTATATCTACTTACTGAAGGGACTTATATATCTACCTACTTGCTGGTGGCCTGAATACTTACCTACTATGTGGCCCTACATAGCTAACTACCTACTTGGAGCACCTATATACCTACCTACTGAAGGCTCTACATACCTACCTATTAGGATGGCCCTAGACTTACCTACTGGAGAAAGCTATGTAACTACTTACTAGGGGCTTATTTACCCACTGGGGGATCTATATAACTACATTCTTAAAAAGAGGGATTACATACCTACCTACTTAATTAGTTGCCTATATACCTATTGGCGGCCTATATACTTACATGCTTAATAGGAAGGCCATATACCTACTGGGGGGCTGAATAGCTACCTTCCTGCTTAATGGGGGAGCCTTTATACCTATCTTCTTTGTGTGGGTCTTATATACCTACCTACTTAATAAGGAGCCTTTATACCAATCTACTTACTGGGGGGATGTAAATACCATCCTACTTACCAGGGAATTATATACCTAACTACTAACTGGAGGCTATATACCTACCTATTGAGGGGCCCTATATAATTACCTAATGGAGAGGGCTATATACCTACCTACTGAAGGGCCCTATCTACCAACCTACTTGATAAGGGGACATATTTACCTATCTACCTACTGGGGGGCTATATACCTACTTGATGAGAGGCCTTTATACTTACCTTCTTAATGAGAGACCTATTTACCTACTGGGGGGACCTATATAAGTACATACTAAATAGGAAGGTTATATTACAATTGGGGGGCTGTATAGCTACCTTCCTGCTTAATGGGGGAGCCTTTATACCTATCTTCTTTGTGGGGGTCTTATATACTTACCTACTTAACAAGGAGCCTTTATGCCAACCTACTTACTAGGGAACGTACATACCAGCCTACTTACTGGGGGGACTATATATCTAACTACTTACTGGGGGCTATAAACCTATCTACCTAATGTTAGTTGGTCTATATATCTAATTTTCTACTTAATGAGGGGACCTATATAACTACTTACCTACTAAATTAGGGGGCTTATATACCTACCTAGATATTTAAGTGGGGGGAGGGGGGCTATATACCTGCTTAGTTGGTGCCTACTTATTTCTACTACATGGGGACACAAAACAAGACTAAAACTAGGTGCACAAACAGGAGGCCCATAGACATCCAGGAGTACTTTTACTGTTAGGGGCAAAACAGCGTAATTTTGACCATTTGGGGCGCTATGGATGCAGAGTTTGTGCAGAAGTGGGAATAGGTAATGAGATGCTGGAAAATTGAGGAGTCTAAGGCCTCGTTCACACGGCTTATTCTGGTACTGATTGGAGCCGTACTAGGCGCCGTATTTGCACTGCAGTACGGCTTCAATCCGTCCCAGTAACTACGGTAATCCATAGTTCTCATAGAGAACTATGGATTCCGTTGCTCCTCCCTGCTCGGCGAATCCGCCGCGGGGGGAGAAAGTGACATGCACATTATTTACGGCGCGTAGGCGCCGTGAATAATGCAATGTCTATGGGGCCGGCGGGCAGCTTCCCCACCGCGCACCCGCCCCACCCCTGCCCCTTATTCAAGCCGTAACTGCGGGCGAAATCCGTCCCGCAATTACGGCTTGAATAAGCCGTCTGAACACTGCCTAAGATGTTTGTGTGGTAAATTCTGCTGGGATGAGTCATGGCTGAGAGAAGTTGCCATGGCGATTCAAGCCGGATGAAGTGGAAAACAGAAAAAGAACAATTCCAGTCAGAGAAGACGCCTCTTGTCAGTAGTTATTTTTCTTCTGTGTTGGATCAGTGCTGGATTCACTGTCATGTGATGGTGACCTGAGCTGGTATCCGACCACTATGTGGTTATTATATGGGGGTATTGTAGCTTATATTGGCGCTTGTATAGTGACAGCATAGACTTGCCTGCCCCTGATTGTAAGGCCATGTTCACACGGCTTAAACCAGGACATAATTTGATCCGTAATTACACGTAATTGACTTGTCACTTTCTAGCGGCGCGTATACGCCGCTAGTAATGATTGTCTATGGGCCGGCGAAGTGCCGGCCCCCCGCTCCCTTCCCCGCCCCCAGCCACACGGCGTAATTGCGGGGCGTAATTACGTCCCGCAGTTAAGCCGTGTGAACATAGCCTAAAAGTGAGTGCATGCCTAACACTTTGACTGGAGGATTCTTTGTGTCAATTTTACTTTCTTAATTTTGTTTATAGTGTTGTTTATTTTAGAAAGTGACGAGGTGTGTGACCAAGGAAAATCTTGGTGGTGGATATTGGTATGTGGGCTGGTTCAGGTTTTGTGCAAGAGCTGCTTTTTAGTCACAGTCCAGCTCTGCTGCTAACCAGTAAGCTGCCAAGCTGCCCTACATTCTGTAGCATGTACGTAATGTATATAGAATATAAGCTTTTATATGTAGCTTTGTGTAAACATAACACCTGTACATATTATTAGACTCTGTTGAAAAGTTGCCAAGACAAATTCAGATTAACTAGTAACAATTCACTACTATACATATCACATGACATAATAAAAATATTGAAACCAAACTATGTGATGTTATTTTATTAAATCTTTGGTTTATTAACACTAGGACTTACTGGACTCGTGACCCCGCCTAGAACTACTGAAAGGAGTCATTTTGACTCCTTGCTTGTTTTCGTTTATTTTTAGAGTTTCATTTGTGGTTATTTATTAATAATTATATTTTTTGTAATGTATTATTATTGTGAGATCCAACAGTAATGCTGTTGATTGTTTTTTTTCTGCTTTTCTTATTTTTCTACAGAAAATAACAATAATTATAATAGACGTTTTTCAAACATTTTTTTTATTCAAGTGCACACATATAAACAACAACTGAAGAACAAAAGCAGAGAAAATGTAGGTGGAGGAGCATAAAAATGAAAATATGGCGCAGAATTCACCTTCTAAACATTTTGTGTTTTGCATTTTAGGCATTGCCTTTGATTTATGGCAGTACATTGCCCACACAAAGACTTACACAAGTCTTACAATTGCCGACAGATCTATTTTTCTTGCACTTTTCTTTGATCTGGCAAAATTTTGTTTGAACATCACTTCTGAGCATGTAAAAACTTGGGACGTGGAACCCTTTTCCCTATCTGTGAATAAGGACCCACTCAACTCTCTCACAAGCGTTTGCAAAAATGCCTTGCGTGACATTTTTTGGTGGGTAATCTCCTTGAATTATTATCCATGCATTTATACCCGCAAAGTCTAAGGCATTTTCAAATGCATGAACAGGCCATCTCCTTGTGCAATGTTCGTGTGGTATATTTTCGTGCCATTGATCACTACATCTACTCCATATTTTGTTTCATTGTAAAACTTTACCGTTTTCTGGGTTTTTTTTGCGGAATGGGGGACGCAAAAACCCCTGGTTGGAGGGGAAATAAAAAGGGCAACATTTTTTTTTGCCTTTCCTTGATATATTTGTAAGTTTTTAAAATTGTCTTTTTTCAAAAACACTTTTAGTGTTGTAAAAATTCCCTCTTTTCGGTTTTTATTTTTTTTTGGACTTCTCCCCCTTATCTTCTTCAGTTTTCCCCACGATGGTTTTTCCTTTTGGGTTTTTTTTAGCTGTTTAGAAAATTTTTCTAAAAGTAAAATAATTTTGGGGTTGTAACATTCGACCTTTTTTAAAAAAAGGGTCCAAAAAACTTCATTACCCATGGTAAAGCTAAACGGTCCCCCGGGACGGGTGTGTCATTTTTGCCTAGTTTAAGGGAACCCAATTTCCCAGTTATTTGCTATCCCTTATCAACAGTTTACCCAATTTTGTGGCCATTTTTTATCGGGTTTTGGGAAAAGGATTTTACTGCGTAAAATGGCACCTATTTTTTTGTTGGGAAAAAATTGCTCATCCACCGTTATGTATGGGCCAGGTTTGTAACCGCAAAAAACAATTTTCAAAAAACCTGTCCCCCCACGGGTAGAAAATAGGGGCAAACTTGCCCGTTTCCAGTTCCCCGATCGGTAGTTTTTCTCTTTAAAAATCGGGAAAAACCCTAAAAATTTCAAAAAGCGGCCCCCAAGGCATTGTCGCTTTGAAAACGGTATTCCCCAGTTTTAACCCCAAAATTTACTGCTAATCGGGGTGCGGTTCGTGCCAGATGTTCCACGGGGCATGGGAATACCCAATGATGCTTCTAGTCCTCATCAGATGAGTAAAACTGAAAAATTATTGTTCCTGCTTGCTTCTGAAAGGGCTTTAATTTTTCTTTATATGTGCCCCCCAAATATATATGAATAAAAAAAATAAACACCATGCGTTTAAAAGGACTATCGAAAATTGATATTTCTTCTGGGGTACCCTTTGTAGGGCCAGGTGTTTTCGAAGAATATTTTGGCTGTCACGCCTACCGAAAGTGTTCCCCAAATTTCAACGGGTTTTCCATTAAATTTCCATCCGCTAAAAACTAGGTTTTCCTTCAGTTTCGCCTTCTTGGTGTTTGTTGTTGCATTACCTTCGCCCCCATTTTTAAATGTTGTTCTTTCATTTCGGGGGAGGGTTTTTCTTTTTTTTTCCCCTTTTCCCAAACCCAGGGGGAAAGGTACGAGGAACATAACTGTTTGGAGCCGATCCCCAGTTGATGTGCTTGGAATATCGGGGAAAAAAAAGTTGTTTTAAATTTTTTTGAATTTTTGTTTTGTAAGGGTCCGTGCAAACTGGGGGGTTTGGGGGGGAATATCCAAACCGGATATTCTAAACCCCCAACCCGGCCCCTTTTACCTCCCCCCAAGGTACAGAGGGGGGTTTCTACCTGAAGCTCCCCCTTTTCCAAACCCCGGGCGGGGGGCCGCTGTTGGGCCGGCCGTGCTTGGGCGTAAGAAAGCGTTTGCTCTTTTCCCTGACGGGTTTCCAGGCCCGGGGTTCGGAGCGGGGCTTCAGGAATTGAGCGGGCGGGGGATGGCCTTTTTATTGCGGCAAAAAAATTTCCAGTTTTGGTTTATTCACCCAGAATTCTGCTTTTGTGCACGGGGCCCTTTAAATCAGTGTGTGAAAAAACCCAAAAAAATTTACTAAACTACTTACCTTCTGGATTTTTTCCCTTTTCTGGGGGTTTTCCAGTTTAACTTGATTTGTTCTGAGGAAGAAATTTCCCCATGTAAAGAATAAAATTACATGTTCCTGAAATTTTCGGATTCGATTCATTCTCCGGTATGGATTGCAAAGTAGCCAAAAATTATCTTGAGGCTTTATCAAACTTTCTTTTCCCCATTTTCCCCCAAAAATTTCCCAATAATTCTATAAAGTTCCCTGCTGAAAAATAGAAATGAAATGAAAAACTAAAAAAAATAATAATGTTCTGCCACCTTCCCAAAAAATAGTGGGCTGAAAACAAATTGACAGGCGGGGTAAAAATTTTTAACAAATTAAAAACCTGTATGAGTCTTCAGAGCTCGTATGTCTGCGGGCTGTTCTCTTTGTTCTTTCAGCTGAACGATTAGTTAAAAATACTATCCGAATTTCTGTCTCCTTGGGTAGAACCTTAGGAAAAAAACACCCCCCCTTTAAATTTGCTAAGATAAAGCCTTTGAGTAAAAAATTTTTTGTTCAGCATTAAACATTTTTTTCAAGCAGGGGAAACCCCAAGGAAAATGTTTAAAAAATTGACATGTAAAAAAATAACCTCCCATTTGAAAAAATCAGGGTAAATAAGACAGAGTGAAAAAATTATGCACAAAACTTTTTTAGCCCAAAATTTTTCGTGACAAAAAGGGCCTCAAAAAATAGTAGGAAGTAAAATGATCCTTCAGGAGGTTTTTGGGGAAATTTTTTAAAAAAAAGCCAAATTTTTCCCCCCAAAATTATTTATTTTTCACAAAATTTTTTTTTTCCATCATATTTGAGGAAAAAAATCACCGATTTTTAAACCGGAATTCTGAAAAAAAGTAGTCCAGAAAAGAAATAAAAAAAGAAAAGGGGTCAAAATGACTCCTCAGTAGTTCTAGTGTACACAGTAGAAGAAATTATATAATTCCTGCAGTCAAAAAAAGGTTTTTTCCTAAATCCCTTGGTTTTAGTTTAAAAAGTCTTTTTTTAAAGTAAACATAAGCAATTTGGGAATTTTAAAAAGGCAAACCCTTTAAACCCTCTGTTGACTTTTCCCGTTTTACCAAAAACTTGTGGGTTCCCCTTTGGGAAAAAACAAATTTAGAGCATCTTTCTATAACAGTATTCACAATAGTGGGGTAAACCCTCACATTTTGTAAATATTATTTTTATTCTTTAAATGGGACAACCTGAAGATATGAAGCTTTGTTTTGGTGTAAAGTATCATTTTTTTTTTTTATAAAAGGTTCGGAAATTTGTTGTGCCCTCAAAACACACGGCCATAAATGTCTAAGCCGCTGGCAACAAAGGTGAGTACTCCCCTAAGTAAAAAGGAAAAATTGTGCCTAAAGTGTCAATATTTTGTGTGGCCAGCATTATTTCTAGCACTGCCCTAACTCTCTTGGGCATGGAGGTCACTAGAGCTTCACAGCTTGCCATTGGATTCCTCTTCCACTCCTCCATGATGACAGAGCTGGTAGATGTAAGAGACCTTGCGCCCCTCCACCTACCATTTGAGGATGCCCCACAGATGTTCAATAGGGTTTAGGTCTGGAGTCATGCTTGGCCAGTCCAGCACCTTTTTCCTCATTTTCTTTCACAAGGCAGTGGTCATCTTGTAGGTGTGTTTGGTGACGTAATCATGTTGAAATACTGCTCTGCAGCCAGTTTCTGAAGGGAGGGAATCATGTTCTGCTTCACTATGTCATAGTACATGTTAGCATTCATGTTTCCCTCAATGAACTGTGTCCCCACTGCTGGCAGCACTCAAGCAGCCACAAACCATGACACTCCCACCACCTTGCTTGACTGTAGACAAGACACACTTGTCTTTCTCACCTGATTGCTGCCACACATGCTTGACACTATCTAAACCAAATAAGTTAATCTTGGTCTCATCAGACCACAGTTCATGGTTCCAATAATCCATGTCCTTAGTCAGCTTGTCTTCAGCAAACCATTTTCAGGCTTTCTTGTACATCATGTTTAGAAGAGGCTTCCGTTGGGGATGACAGCCATGCAGACCAATTTGATGCAGTGTGCGCTGTATGGTATGAGGCTGACTCCCACCCTTTTAACCTCTGCAGCAATGCTGGCAGCATGCGTACATCTATTTTGAAAATACGTCTGGCTATGATGCTAAGTATTTGCACTCAACTTCTGTGGTCCACCATGGCGAGGCTTTTTCAGAGTGGAACTGATCTTGTTAAACCAATGTATGTAGTGTTGGCAATTTCCTTACAGCCTTGACCATCTTTAAGTAGCACAACAATTATTTTTTGCAGATCCTCAGACAGTTCTTTGGCATTAGTTGCCATGTAGAATTTCCAGTAAGCAATATGAGAGAGTGTGAGAGTGACAACACTAAATTTAAAGCACCTGCTCCCTACTCACAACTGAAACCTTGTAACACTTACAAATCACATGATACTGTGGAGGGAAAATGGCAAATTGGGCATAATTTGTCTATTTTCACTTAGGGATGTACTCGTTTTTGTTGCCAGCAGTTTAGACATTGATGACTGTGTGCTGAGTTATTTTGAGGGCACACCAAATTTAAACTGTTATACAGGCTGTACACTAACTACTTTCCATTGTATCAAAGGATCATATCTTCAGAGTTTCTTTTCCATGACAAGATATAATACAATATTTACAAAAATGTGAGGAATGTGCTAAATTTTATCAGATATTGTAACTCTGTGTTTTGCTGTTCCTCTTTTATTCCTACTAAAAAGGAATTACTGAATCAAGCAGCTGGGTGTTACCATTGAAGTTTTTGAAAGGGGTGTGTCCCTGCCCATTCTGACTGTCAGTACTAATTAAACAATGTCAGATTGTACAGGGACACAACCACAACTGGTAATACCTAGCGGAATAATTCAGTAATACATTTCTAGAAGGAAAAACAGAGGGATAGCACAACACAGTTATAAGAGTAGATGCTCCAGAATTGTTATTTTACAGGTAGCGTAAGTATTTACTTAAACAGACATGTTTGGAATGGCCACAAGTCCCCTTCAAGACCTCTGCTAACTTTAGTTTTTGACAGAAAACAAAGCTATTGTCTGCCAGACATATTTGCTTCTTTGGAACTAATATCAGCACATCTTAAGTCTGTAGTAGTTTTCTGTAATGCTCCCTTCCTTTGTTAGCTGGCAAAAAATCCTTCTAATGTCAATAAAGTATACAGCTTCAGGGCCCCCTAGTGAATCACAATTCTTCTTCTTCTTCCATCCCTTCTGTTGTGTCTGACCCTTGAATACTCTAAAAGACAGTTCTCGCCATACTTCCCTGTTTTCCATAGCCTCTTTCAATTCAGAATTAGAAAAGGCAAACAAGACTTTTTTCAAGATCAACACTAGAAAGTCTTGCAATCAAATAGAGGTCTATTACCTAGAAGACATATGCTTAAAAGTTTTATGCAATATGCATCAATTAACAATGTGCTTTATGTCAGATATGAGTATAATGTTGATGTTGGTTATTTTATGCTTTTCTATAACGTATTTAAAAAAATATTTCTTGATTCCACAGCTGCTTAAATGGAAATCTCTGATATCCAGACATATGATAATCTCAGACATATTGGGGCACATTTATCAAGGCATATGCACCAAGAATAATGACATACATACTTTACACCACATTTATTATGTGTTTTAGTAGTGCCTTTATACTTCTGCACCTCGCGCAACAGAGGAGTGTGGACTTGATAAAAGGGACATGGCTTAGCGGGCATCGCTGTGATATGGATATTAATTCTGTCAAATTCTATAGAATTATAAGAGTTAAAGTTTGCAGTTTTTCTAATTATCAGTATTTTTCCATGAAGCTTGTGTGTCCCTGTAGTTGTTGTGGTAGAAATTCAGATATTGTCTCCTTCTTAGTATCAACAATTGTTTCTTTGTTTTGAGTTGTGAAGGACATATCCTATTGCCTGGTGTAGATGTTTCAAAGAAGAAAGGTTAGAGAGATAAACCACTAGCCGTGTTATTCTGTTATGCACAGTAGAACCACTGACCTTTGGATATCTCAAAATCATTATGTCATGCATAGTAACACATACTAAAAAGAGCTTAAGAATAATTAGAATAATTAGAGGTATGTTTTTAGTACTGACCAGCAAAGATGATTATTAATGATTATTAATGAGGTGATTGTTATAATACATGAATAATAATCAAAGGTGTGGCTTAAATGATGATTATACTGTATTGTCCAATAAAGATATATCTGTTTTGCATAACGATACTCCTACCACTGAAAGTTCATAAAAACGCTTGCCAAACGTTTAATAAAGGAAAAAGGATATACCGACATTTTGGAAATGTCTCTTGTTCTTGCGACGTTGTATGTACAGTGAATAATAATAATTATTTGATCCTTTGCTGATTGTGTTAGTTTGCCCACTGACAAAGACATGAACAGTCTATAATTTTAAGGGTAGGTTAATTTTAACATTGAGAGATAAAGTATCAAAAATAAAATCCAGAAAATCACATTTTACAAATTATATAAATTTAATTGCATTTTGCTGAGAGAAATAAGTATTTGATCCCCTCCCAACCATTAAGAGTGCTGGATCTTACAGACCAGTTAGACGCTCTTAACCAACTCGTTACCTGCATTAAAGACAGCTATCTTAAATAGTCACCTTTATAAAAGATTCCTGTCCACAGACTCAATTAACCAGTCAGACTCTAACCTCTACAACATGGGCAAGACCAAAGAGCTTTCTAAGGATGTCAGGGACAAGATCATAGACCTGCACAAAGCTGGAATGGGCTACAAAACCATAAGTTGGGTGTGAAGGAGACAACTGTTGGTGCAATAGTAAAAAAACGGAAGAAATACAAAATGATTGTCAATCGACATCAATATGGGGCACCATGCAAAATCTCACCTCATGGGGTATCCTTGATCATGAGGAAGGGGAAAAATCAGCCTAAAACTACACAGGGGGAACTTGTTAATGATCTCAAGGCAGCTGGGACCACAGTCACCAAGAAAACCATTAGTAACACATTATGCCATTATGGTTTAAAATCCTGCAGTGCCCGCAAGATCCCCTTGCTCAAGAAGGCACATGTGCAGGCCTGTCTGAAGTTTGCCAATGAACACTGGATGATTCTGTGAGTGTTTGGGAGAAGGTGCTGTGGTCAGATGAGACAAACATTGAGCTCTTTGGCATCAACTCAACTCGTCATGTTTGAAGGAAGAGAAATGCTGCCTATGACCCAAAGAATACTGTACCCACTATCAAGCATGGAGATGGAAACATTGTTTTGGGTGTGTATCTCTGCTAAGGGCACAGGACTACTACACCGCATCATGGGAGAATGGATGGAGCCATGAACCATAAAATCCTGAGTGACAACCTCCTTCCCTCCGCCAGGACATTAAAAATGGGTCGTGACTGTCTTCCAGCAAGACAATTACCCAAAACATACAGCCAAGGCAACAAAGGAATGGCTCAAAAAGAAGCATATTAAGGTTATGGAGTGGCCTAGCCAGTCTCCAGACCTCAATCCCATAGAAAACTTATGGAGGGAGTTGAAGGTCCGAGTTGCCAAATGACTGTCAAAATTTTAATGATTTAGTGATGATCTGCAAAGAAGAGTGGACCAAAATTCCTCCTGACATGTGCGCAAACCTCATCATCAACTACAAAAAACATCTGACTGCTGTGCTTGCCAACAAGGGTTTTGCCACTAGGTATTAAGTTTTGTTTGCCAGGGATAAACTACTTATTTCTCTCAGCAAAACGCAAATAAATTTAAATAATTAATACAATGTGATTTTATGGATTTTATTTTTGATATTCTATCTCTCAATGTAAAAATTAACCTACCCTTAAAATTATAGACTGTTCATGTCTTTGTGTAAGTTTGCCCACTGACAATCAGCAAGGGATCAAATAATTATTTCCTTCACCGTACATACTATAAGGTGGCAACAGCAGGAAGGGTATATAATGGCATATATATCCTTGCAAGTGTCCTCGCATATTCCTTCAGATGCCCAGACACATGCACCCAAGGTAAGTAGCCTTGGGGGAATGAAAGGCCAACATTAGATAGGTGTCGACAGTATAGACTGTCGACATATGTTAAACGTTTAATGTAAGTATGTCTTCAGCCATTTCCTGGGTCGGCCTTTCATTGGGAGTGAGCTTTAGAGCAGGGTGGGTGCTCACTCCCCATGGCTCCATTCGGGATTTCCCGGGGATATAAAGTCAGCAGGTAAGCTGACTATGGTGGCTACAACCCCTGACTACCGTCTTGGGTGGAGACATGCTGGAAAACTAGCAGGAAACTTACAAGCAGTCAGTAAGTTGGTCTGTGTTAGTTAGAGCCCAGACGGGCAGGCTTTTGTTTTGTTTGTATTTGTGCATGCCTTGCACTTGTTTTTGTGTTCTGTTTGCTGCTAATAAAAATAAAGAGGCCATGTATTTTTGCACCCGAAGATCTGTCTCTGTTTCTGCCTGAAAACATATGTGTACCAAGATCCCAGAGCCGCTAGAGCTCACATATGGTGGAGGTATGCGAAGGGCATATTAGAGGCAGTACTCTGATAAACGCCTGAGACAGAAGGAAGCGCAAGAAACATATGTCCTGGGTGAAAGCAGCTACCACAAAGACAACAGAGTCAGTGAAAATGGACGAGCTGGTAAAACAGCTGATACAAGCAAACGCCAACCTCCAGCTGATGGCGGCTAGTCAGCAGAAGGCGCACGAGGCGACCATCCAGGCCCAAGCTGAGACCAATCGCTTGTAATTGGACCACCAGGCAATGGTGAAGGAACAACAGCAGGTGAACCAGACTCTGCAGCAACAGCTTCAGGCCTTGGCGGGGGCCAGAGGGGCCAACAGCTGTGCAGTCAACCCCCCGCCAGGTGGTTGCAAAGTTCTTGCCAAGATGACCAAGGATGATGACACCGAGGCTTACCTGGGGACCTTCGAACGGATGCGGAAGGGAAAAGGGAGGAGCGGTTACCTATGGACCAGTGGGCGGATTGTCCTGGCCCCCTTCCAACGGGCGAATCACAAAAGGCCTATTTCGACCTTAGAGTCCAAGACGCCAAGGACTACGCCAAAACAAGTGGGAGATACTGGCCTGACCGGGGGTCACCTGGCCATAAGGTCCAGAGAGGTAAAAGCCGGGGAGTTTAAATCCTTCCAAGCCCGCAAGGTCCCAAATGTACGACCTGTTCCACCTTACCAACAAATGGCTACAGCCGGAGACTCCTCACCCCAGCCCAGGTGGGTCGAACGGGTGGTCTGTGACTGTTTTGTGGCGGGCCCTTCCCGTCAGGCTCCAGCGGTGCGTGGGCTATACAGACCCCAAAAGTGTGGATGAACTGGTCGTGGTGGTGGAGAGATACAGCACCACGGAAGAGTTCCTGCAGGTGCTACAAACCCAGAGGAATCCGCTTACCTCCAACCGCGGTAAGACTGTTCCTGTCCCAAGAGAGGGGTCACAGTTAAGCGGAAGGGGGGGAGAGGCCACCCACTCCAAAAAGGAACCCCATAATCTGCTGGCGGTGCCAAGGACTAGGTCATGTGGCGGCACGTTGCCCGGGGAGGCAAGAACCCATGGAATGTGGGTTGGGGAGGCGTACCTCTTGGTTTCCCACGGCCATCTTCTCCACAAGGGTTTGTGACTGGGGTGGACCGTCGAGAGTGCACTGTCACCGTTTAGGGACATTCGTGCAGGCTTCCCTGGACTCGGGGAGCTTGGTGCCCCTGGTGCCATCACAGCTGGTGAGCCCGCACCAACTACACACCCCGCCGAATAGGGGTAGTGTGATTCACGGGGACATAAGGATACCCCAATGCCATACTTCCCATAGAGACTGCCTGTGGGGTGCCCAAAACATGAGGTGGCCGTTGTGGAAAGCTTACCCCATGGGGGAAAATTATGGATGGGGATTTCCGCTTGTTTGGGAGATATGGGGAAATTAAAATAAATGCATGTAAATAACGTATGCCATGGTGATAATGTAAAACCCAAACAAACCTTTTCCATTTTCGTTACTGGGCTGGAGACGCAGAGGAGACCCCCTCTGATTTGGGAAACTTTTCCTCCTTCCCGGGGGTCTCGAGAGGGAATTTTGGTAGGGGAACAATTGAGGGACCCTAATTTGCAGAACGCCTGGAAAAGCGTTAAAAGTCATAGATGGTAAATCACAGGAACCAGGGGAGGATTTGGTTTGTACCCTCACTTCGCCGTACAGAATAACCTCCTGTACAGGAGGGAAAAGGACACAACCGAGGTGGGGTAAGGCAGTTGGTGGTACCCCAAAACCATTTCCGCTTGGTCCTGGAGATAGCCCATTCCCAATTTTGGGGGGAAGATATTTGGGGGCGGAGGAAAACTTAGGGAGGGGTTGGCGGAACTTTTTACTGGCCGGCATCTATACAGCAGTGGATATGTTCTGTCAATCTTGTCCGGAGTGTCAGGTCCATGCCCCTAGACCCCATTTCCAGAGTCCGCTGGTTCCTCTGCCAATTATAGATGTGACATTTAAACAGATTGGCATGGATCTGTTCGGTCCCCTCCCTAAATCGGCCCGAGGACACCAGATATCCTAGTGGTTTTGGATTAGGGCCACCCGCTACCTCGAGGCCATCCCCTCCGAAACCTCCTCAAAAGGGGTTAGCTAAGGAGCTCTTCTATTTCTTCACCCATAAGGGTTCCCAAAGGAGATCCTGACAGATCAGGGCTTTCCATTTATGTCGAAGGTGACCAAAAACTGTGTTTTTTTGCTAAAAATTACCGACCTGGCACGTCCTTTGTACCACCCCCGGGAACCGATGGTCGGTTAGAGCGTTTCAAAAAAGGGACCTAAAAAGGGATTGTAAAGAAAAGGTGGTGGACAAGGATGGGAGGGATTGGGATCGCCTGTTGCCCTATCTGTTTGTTTTCCATCCGGGAAGCCCCACAGGCATCCATGGGGTTTCTCGTTCGAGCTGTATATGGGAGAACCCCCGAGGGCTCCGGGAAATTTAGCCCGGGAGACTGGGAAAAAGGGAAACCCCTTGCAGGAGTGTCATCGAGCATATAGCCGACATGCAGGATAGGATTGCGGCTGTTATGCCCATTGTAAGGGAGAATATGCAGCAGGCCCAGGAAGCCCAGGCCCGGGTTTACAACAGGACCGCAAGGGTCCGAGCCTTTCAGCCAGGGGGACAGGGTGCTCGTAAATGGTCCGACCGTTAGAGAGCAAATTTCTAGCCAAGTGGCAAGGCCCATATGAGATCTCTGAAGGGTGCGTGAAGTGAACTATTAGGTTTTCCAGCCCGGGAAAAGAAAGCCTTATCAGATCTATCATGTCAACCTAATCAAACCCTGGAAGGAGGAAGAAAGCTGGTGGCTGCAAAGGAGGTCAGAAAAGTTTACAAACAGGAGTTACCTCCCGTCCGTTTTCGCGGAATCCTTGTCAGAGGGGCCAGAGGCAGGAGGGTAGGGAATTCCTAACAGAGGAAACCGAGGGTCTTCTCTGAATGCCGGCCCGGCAGACGTCATTAAGCATGACATTGTCACCGAGCCCGGTCAAAAGGTACGGTTAAGACCTACAGGGTTAAACCCGGAAGCCCGAGGCAAGCCATATTTAGAAGAGGGGAGGAAAATGTTAGCCTTAGGGGTCATAGAGAAGTCCCAAAGATGGGGTGGGTCAAGCCCAATTGTGTTTCTTTCCTAAGCCGGGGATGGTAGCTTGCGGTTCTGTAAACCATTTCCGCAAGTTGAATGGATCTCAAATTCGACCCTACCCATGCCCCAAGGGTCGATGAAACTGATCGAGAGGTTGGGACCTGCGAGGTATTTTGACCCCTTAGACCTCACCAAGGGGTATTGGCAGGTTCCCCCCCACAGATGAGGCCAGGGAAAAAACAGCATTCTCTACCCCCGAGGGACATTTCCTGTATGTGGTCCTTCCCTTTGGTCTACATGGGGCCCCTGCGACCATTCAGGGCTAAAAGGACTCATCCTGCAGCCGCATAAAAAATTACGCAGCCGCATACCTGGATGATGTGGGAATCTACAGTGCCGATTGGGATTCCCAATTTAGTAAAGGTGCAAGCGGTCCTTTGATGCAATAGGGGCCGCCGGGGCTAATGGCTAATCCACAGAAATGTGCGATTAGGGCTAGAGGGAGGCTCGCCCACCTCGGGTACTATATCGCGAGGGGATCATCAAACCCCAAAATAGATAAGCTTGGGGAAACCATCAGAATTTTGGGCCTCAACCGGTGCCCAAAAAACGGTTGAGCATTCTTGTGGCATTGCAGGCATTTTAGGAGGTTTGTGCCAGGCTTCGCCTCAATAGCTGCCCCTCTCACAGGACCTCACCCCAAAGGGGGCGAAGTCCACCATGGTAAAGTTTGGGGTCCTGAGGCGAAAAAAGCCTTCCAAAAACTTAAGGAGGTTCTAAAGTAAGAGGCCTGTTCTGATCACACCTAACTTCAGGGAAGAATTCCTGTTGCAGGGCAGATGCCTCAGAAGTAGGCTTAGGGGCAGTCTTTTTCCAAAAAAATTAGGGAAGAGCACCCGATCGTGTACCCTCAGCCGGAAGCTGTCGGAGGTGAGAAAAATTTATGCCATTGTGGAGAGGGAATGTTGGCCTGAAGTGGGCCATTGAGTCACTTCGATATTACCTGGTGGGAAGGCAAATTTAGGGTGATTACAGATCATTCCCCACTAAAATGGATGTCCCAAAATAAGGGAAGAACGCGAGGGTAACCGGAGGTTCCCGGCACTACAGGACTTCAAATTCTGTTTTGGGAACACCGTTCTGGGTCCCAGCAAGCAAACGCCGATGCGTTGTCTAGAGTGCACAGTTTCGGGGCACAGGTGCTCCCCCACGGGTCTGAGCGAGGGGGGGGATATGTAAGGTGGCAAAAGCAGGAAAGGGTATTTTAATGGCATATATATCCGGCCAGGGTCCTCGCATATTCCTTAGATGCCCAGACACATGCCCCCAAGGTAAGGAGCCTTGGGGGATTTAAAGGCCCAAAACTTAGATAGGTGTCGACAGTTTGACTGTCGACATATGTTTAAGTTTAAAATTAGTATGGCTTCGCCATTTCCTGGGTCGGCCTTTCATTGGGAGTGAGCATAGAGCAGGGGGGGGTGCTCACTCCCCTGGCTCCACTCCGGGATTTCCCGGGAGTATATAAGTCAGCGGTAAGCTGACTATGGGGCTACAAACCCCTTACTACTTCAAGTTTGGGTAGGGGCATGCTGGGAAAACCAGCAGGAAACTTACAAGCAGTCAGTAAGTTGGTCTGTGTTAGTTAGAGCCCAGACGGGCAGGCGTTTGTTTTGTTTGTATTTGTGCATGCCTTGCACTTGTTTTTGTGTTCTGTTTGCTGCTAATAAAAATACAGAGGCCCTGTATTTTTGCACCCGAAGATCTGTCTCTGTCTCTGCCTGAAGACATATGTGTACCAAGATCCCAGAGCCACTAGAGCTCACAATACAAACTTAGAATTTGGAAATTTCACAAAATTGGGAGATATTTTAGACTCCACATCAGATTGGCGCAACCAATGTAGTTAATTGGATGACATGCTGCAAAAAGACACATTCCAGTCTGAACATCTGGACATCCGCGCAGATGGGAAAACAAAAAGACAGAGCTGCAGCAGATAAGGTAAATTGATACCGTATTTTTCAGTTCCCAATGCATGATTACAAGTTTGGGTGAGATGTTTCTGATAAAGAGGTTCATTAATCTTAATTATTAATCTTAATTATATTCCCTTACCGACATTTGCCGTACTCATACGTCAATGTCGGGTAGGGGTTCCCGCAAATTCACGTATGAGTACGTCGTGGCGATCTTGCGTGCTCACAAGCGGAGCGCGCAAGATCGCGGCATGGAACCAGCGGTATATTACCGCTGGCATCATGCCGCATCCTCCACTGCCGGAGTGAGCTCTGGCCGCGGGGGATTAACCCCTCGATGTCGCGACATCGTGGTCGCGACATCGCAGCTGCGGGCGGCAGATCCCGGCGCAGTAACGGCGGTACTGATCTCAGTACGCCGGTACTGATCTCCTGCCAGACAGCCCGGATGCTGAATGAGAGCCTCCGGGTTGACTGGTGACGTCATGATGCCCACAATGCATTGTGGGCAGCGTGACTGACAGTTGCCATGGAGACCAGTATACAGCTATAAGCTGTTTTGCTGATCTCTATTGCATGAACAATCTGACGATCGTTCATGCAATTCCCCCCTGGGGAAAAGTGTAAAAAGTGTGAAAAAGAAAAAAAAAAAAGTGTAAAAAAGTAAAACACAAACACAAAAAATAAAATAAAAACACGTACATCGCCCTTTTTCCCTTTACAAACGCCAATCGCCCCAAAAAAGATCAAAAATAAATAACGTACCCATATTTGGTATCGCCACATGCGTAGCGATCCACCCTATAAATCTGTCATGTTAATTAACCCGTACGGTGAATGCCGTAAAAAAAAAACAACCAAAAAACAGTCATAGAATTGTGATTTTTGTTCATCCCGCAGCACATAAAATGGAGTAAAAAGTCATCAAAAACTCATATCAACATCAAAGTGATGCCAATTACAACGTCAGTTCATTCCGCAAAAAAAAAAAAAGTCCTTACACAGCTCTGTATACGGAAAAATTAAAAAGCTCTGGCTATTAGAAGATAGCGATGCATAAATATTGTTTTAAACAATAAAAACACTTTTTTTTCAAAATAATTGTGCTTTCAAATAAAAAACTACATAAATTGGGTATCACTGTAATCATCTTAACCCACAGAGTAAAACTAACTTGTCACGGATACTGCACGGTGAACGCTATTAAAAATAAAAATAAAAAACACTGCTAGGATTGCAGTATTTTCTTCACCCTGCCAGTGAAAAAACGGATTTAAAAGCGATCATAAAGCCTTGTCCCCCCAAAAATGTTACCAATAAAAATTTCAACTCATCCCACAAAAAAAAGGCCCTATACAGCTCAATAAACATACAAATAAAAAAGTTATTGCCCTAAGACCTCGATGATACAAAAAAGTGTTTTCCTTTTCTAATACATGTGTTTTTATTGTGTAAAAGCAGTAAAACATTAAAAAAATATACAAATGTGGTATCGCTGTAATCGTATCAACCTGCTGAGTAAAACTAGCATGACATTTATACCGCACAGTGACCGCTGTAAAAAATAAAAAACACTAGCGGGAATGCTGTATTTTGTACAAATGCCTCACAAAAACCTTAATAAAAAGTGATCAAAGCATCACATGCACCCCATAATGGTACTAATAAAAACTCAACTTTTCTCGTAAAAAACAAGCCCAGGGGGCGTGGTCTGGATCCCGTTCAGGATGGCTGCTTAGCTTAGGAGCTCCTCTGGTTCTACAGCTACAAGTGAGGCTACATCGGCTTTAAACCTGGCGAGGGTACCCTAAACTAGCTAGAAGAGGCTTCTACTACCACCTGGACGGTGAATTCACCTAAACCTCCTGGCAGACCTGCACTACCATTCTGATATCCGCAGAGGAAGATTCACCTCCTCCCGCCGCGTGGTTCCCTCGGCGCCATCTTGCCAGGCCTCCTGTATTCTTCGCTTCGCACTGAACGGAGCGGAGGACGACTGCAGCGCAAGTACCTGCTGAAACTGCTGGCGCTCGCCGGCCGAAACTGCCCGCTTTCTTTGAGGACGACGAGAGGTTAGTGGTGCGCTCTGGCCCCGGAGCCCGCCAAGAGCCTGGACGAAGCTCCATACCGCCCACCTCCCTCCGTAACAGTGGTGCGGTCCCCGGACTCATAGGAGCTTGGCGCGGACCTCCGCTATTTGCTCCCTTGCATAGCTGCAGCATCACTCCCGGATCCCTCCGGTGTCCGGGCGCAGTCCTCTGCCTCCGCGGACATAATACCGCTCCTGGAACTGCCCGGGATAAGCGCGGCTCCTCACGGCCTCCTCGCCGACGCTGCAGATCAGTGCGGCTTCGGGCCGCTTGCCTACCTATATAGCTGCAGGCGCTGTGACCAAGATCCCTGAATACGCGGCTCCTCTCCACCTGCCGACAGCGGTCGCTGCTCCGGGACCCGACGGGGATAGGTACAAAATTCCACCGCCCGCTTCCCTTCACAGGGGTACTGTTATTACCGGGCCAACTGGTGACAGGTACATCTCCCTGCCGCTCACCTGCCACGATTGTAGCACTGATACCGGGGACAAGCGCAGCTCCCTTTCATTTGTCTGCCTGCCCGGCCGCCATATTGCTTCTAGGCCCACCAGAAATAAGTAACGTCCCTGGCGTGGTGGGACTGTTGAGGTATCAGCTAGCTGATTGATCTGCTTTAGACCTCACGGTATCTGAGGCAGAGATAGCAGGCTATAAGAAGCTACTACAACGTCTACATATTGAGCCATCAGGGGACAATATAGCTACGCTCTGGGACATTTCTAACTCAGTTTGCAAGCTCGTTCATTAATTTAGTGACACTGCTCTGGTTATCTTCTATTTGCTATTTTGTAAAGCTTAGATTACTGAATGGGACAAGTCTGATTTGAGTGCTTGACTCCTTCCACTCCAGTAGAGGTCCCCCCTCCTTCCAATACTACCTTTTTATCTTTAAAACTTTCCCCTTGAACTCTTGCTTACAAAACATCCCTTTGTACTTGCAATGCCGCCTAAATCAGCTAAGGCCCAGGGAACGCAAAGAAAAATAACTGACATGTCTATGATAAAACAACCGTCCTGGACAGACCCGGTAGATAACGGAGCCTGCTCATCGGTATTTGGTGGTCAATGGTTCCATCTCAGGAATCCCTCCTGGGCGCTGAGGGTTCTGATGTACCTCGGTCTAATGTAGATCCGGAACTAAGAGAATATATACGGCAGCTCCCAACTAAAGATTACTTTAAAAATCTTGTAGCAGAGATCAAAGATGCGTGCCGCTCTGAAATAGCCTCCATCCGACAGGTTGAAAAAACAGAGGTGTGTGACTCACTGGAAAAGCCCACGACGACACTAGAAGTAGTCTCTCAAATACAACCAAATTTTCAACTCCTTAGGAATCGTAAAAACTAAAAGGCGCTTGGAAGCCCTGGATAATAGGGGGTGCATAACATTAAAATTTAGAGGGCTTCCAGAAACAGACAAAAAAGAAGACCTACACGCCACTCTGAACCTGGTTTTCAATTCCGTGCTGGGAGAAGCGAACACTCATGGAATTAAGATGGACAGAGCGCATAGGGCTCTCCGGCCAAAAGATGTCAGGGGTAGGCCACGTGATGTTATTTGCTGCATCCGGATTCACCCTAAAAGAAGGATAATGGCCAAAGAGAAACCTAAAAATCTATTGAAATTTTAAAGGTGCGAAATTTAATTTTATCCTGACCTTTTTTGGATACTTTACAGAAAAGGGCGGCTTAAAGCCCTTTCTCCGTCCCGAAGGGAAAGGAAAATTTTTGTCGCTGGGGGTTCCCTTTCTCTCTCTTGGGTTTGTGAAAGGGCAGACTTTAGTCCTTCGTTTCCACTCCGACTTATTTTTACCTTTGCTGGCTTGGGATCCCTCAACCGGACTCCGGGTGGAGTTTGAGGCTCTGCCCGGCCCTACCAAGGTCTGGCAAAAAGGGGACACTAAGGAAGAAGTAAGTGTCCCTCGTCCTCCCCCCCCGGGAGGTCATGAGAGCTCTCCGGGTTGACTTTCTATTTCCCTCGCCGGGTTTTTTCCACTTTTTTTGCTAAACATTTTTCAGTTGGGTGTTCCCCCCCCGTTTTAAGCCTCAATATTGATTGTTGAATAACTTTTTAACCCCCTCCCCCTCCCCCCCCCCTTTTTTTTTTTTCTTCTCTCCCTCCACCCCTTTTATATATATTTCTATTAGCTGTTAGAGCACCTGCTGGGGGCCCCCTGTCGGAAGTATTGTTCCCTCTTTTTGAGAGACATTCGGAATTGTGTTCCCTCTCTATTTTTCCCTTTTTTCCTTTTTTTTTATGAGAGGTGTTACTGCTGACCTACTTTATAACAATTGACACTAGGACACCAGTCCGTTTGCTTGGTGTAAACACTGATTCTGATTCTCTCTCTGGGCCCTGGGTTTTCCTTGGAGTTCAGAGATGTTTTTGGGAACTTTTTCTGTTTTGATGGTTGTATGTTCTATCTGTACTGTTGATTTGTCTCCCCCCTTCCTTTTGTCTCGTGTGTCTTAAAGAACCGGTCCTCTTTGGTATCAGGCTTCCCCTTTACCTTGGTGGGAAAGGGTTTGGGGAATAGCTTTTGTTTCTTTGTTACCCCTTTTATTATGGCTAAGTTATTGTCCATTAACGTTAAAGGTCTTAATTCTCCTATTAAGAGGCGTCTTTTGCTCACAGAATTGAAGATGCATAAAGCTGAAGTAGTTTTCATACAGGAGACTCACTTCAATCAGGATGGCAATTTCTCATTTACCAACCGCTTATATCCGCAAACATTTGTGGCCTCTCAAAAACCCCCAAGAAGGGGGGGGGGGGTAGCCATTTACTTTCCCCTACTTGCCCTTAAACATTTCTACTCTGTAATTTACCCGGGGGGTTTAAGGGGTTTATTATTCTCCGGGGCCTTTTTAAAAATTTCTCCTATAGTATTAGAAAGGGTTTTTGCCCCAAACCAAACCCACAGCTCAAATTTCTAAAAAGAGTTTTAAATAAGGTAGTTAAACTTTTACCAGCTATGTTGCTTATGGGGGGTGATTTCAACATGTCTTTTCCCCCCAGGGTCGGGCCCGGTGTTATACTACCCTGAACAGTCTTCCCACCCCCAATTTTGTTTTATCTCGGGCTTCCGAAAACCCTTCTTAGACAGTTTTCTCTCTTTGATCTTTGGGATAGCTCCCCCCCGGTAGTTTCTTATTTTTAAATTATTGGGTCCTCTTTTTCACAATCGCCATAGATTACTTTTTGGAAATTGTCCCGCCCCTAAATTAATGGGGATTTTTCGGACTTTGGCGCAAATTAAACAGGGTTGGGGGATCACGCAAAATAATTACTCGGGAATGAAAACCCAAAGGGCCTCTACCGTAGATGTCTTTTGGAAAAATGAGAGTATTATTAAGAAACCTCAATATCAAAGAAAAAAATTAACAGGTTTTTTTGTAGACTATTTGTAGTTAATGGGGTTCTGTCCCCTACATCTGCATTTACTGTGGGAAGCTCATAAGGCCGAGCAGAGGTAAATGTTTTTCCCTTTGGCCCTCCCGCTTTAAGGGGGGCCCCTTTTTCCCCTAAAGTGGAAACTGAATGGTTTAAACTTAAGTAACCTAGAAAACAAACCCTTTGCAAAATGCCCTTCCAAGAAAACTCGGGGCGGAACCATTGTTAATATTAGGCATGAGCTAAAATCTCTTGCTTTGCAACTTTTTGAAATTTCTGTGTATACCAAGAAACCCTTTTTTACGGGCAGGGGAAAAAGGGGCGCTTTCTTTTTTGGCCCGAAAATTAAGGGGGGAAAACATGAAATTTCTGTACTTAAAAATCCCAAATTAGAGAGTCGGGGGGGAATTTGTTCTTTGACCCAGATCTTATACCCAAAAAGATTTAGGGAAAATTTTGCTTCTCTCTACCCTTCTTTGGGAACCTTTTACCAGACAATCTTGAGGAGAGATCAGTCTTTTTTGTTTCGTTTTTGATTTCCCTTAACTTCCCAAACGCTATCCACAAAAGCAAATCTCCCCCTCAATGAGCCTATCTCGATGGAGGAGATTGAGGAGGTAATTAAATCCCCCCCCTCGGGGGAAAAGCTCCCCGGGCCCCCGATGGTTTTTACTTTTTTTTTTACTATCAGACGTTCTACCCCCAATTTGGGGCCGTCCCAAATGGGGCCCAAATGTTAAGGGCCTTTCTAAATGGAGCCAAATTTTCCCTAAAACCCTATGTTACACCCCTTTATTACTTTGTTTCCCCAAACCCAAAGGCAAAGATCGTTTTTAACCCCGCATTTTTTAAAAAACCCCTATACCCCCTTGCTGAAAGCAGATTAAAGATTTTTAAAAAAATTTTGGCTAACCGTTTGGGGCAGTATGTTTTTCCTCGGTAATTCTTTAAAGCCAAGACTGGTTTTGTGCTATGCAAAAAGGGTTTTTGGGGAAAAACCCCAGACGACCATTGCCCTTTTTTAAATTTGGTGCCCCGGGGTTTCAGAGTGCTTTTTCCCTTTTTGATTTTGGATCCCAAAAAAAAGGTGTTTGACCCCCTCGAGGGTTTTATTTTCCCCATGAAAAGGCGTTTTGGTTTTGGGAGGTCCAAATCTTACAGCGCTGGGGGAAGGTCATATTCACCCGCCCTGCTATTTTTTTGCCCCCCCCCAGGGCCCCTTCCCCAAAATTCAAAAATCTTAAATTTGGTTTACCAGGGGGATGCCCCCTTTCCCCTTTTTGTTGTACTAAGCTGAGCCTTTTGGGCTGGGGGCCATCCTTTGAATAAAAAATAAAGGGGATCGAAATACAAAATTTAGAAACCTTTAAAATTTCTTTATTGAGATGATACCCCTATACCCCCTGCCCTCCCCTAATGTTTCTTTACCCAATTTACATTAAATTTTTGATGGATTTTGGTGCCTTGTCTGGGTAAAGATTAAAACCCCAAACTAAAACAGAACCCAAACCCATCAATATTGCCCCAAGATAGCTTAAAATTACTACGAACTAATTTTTCCAAACTTTGGGAAAAGGGGGACACCTTAAAATATTTAGGGGTTGAAAATAACCAAATAAAATTCCCCAAAAGTTTATAAAAACCCATAATTTCCCAAAACCCTTTTTTCCCGAAATTAGGAGTTTAAATTGCCCCGCTGGAACCCCCTTTCCTTTTTCCGGGTTTGGGAGGATGCCTCTATTAAGATGAACGATTTTTCCTTTAAAACTCCCCTTACCATTTTTGAAATCCCCCAAAGTCCCTGTTCCATTTCAGACTTAAGGCCCTTCAGCCTCAAAACTTCAATACATTTGGGCTAAAAAAAACCCCACAGAATCCAAAAGAGTGTGTTACTTGCAGTAAGAAGAAAAGGGGGGTTCTCTGTCCCCGGAATTTTTTTCAAAATATTTTTTGGGGGAGAGTGCCCGCCCGGTTTATCCCTTCTGGCCCATGCTAGAAAGGGGGGCCCAGATCGAAAAAACTTTTGGGTTTTCTCCTTCCATCCTTTAAATCACTGCCCTGGGGGACTTCCCTTTGTGTGGGGTTGAGACGCCTCTATTGGTCCAATGGGGCCCTTTTGAAAGTTGTGGAAGGGATGTGCTCGGAGGGTTCTCATGAGCAAGAACATCCCCCTTTAAATCCCTTTTTTTTTAACCTTTTTACCTGTTACATGGTAGGATTGGGAAAATGAAAACCCGGTTTTAAGGAAAATGTTCAAAAGTAGCGGATTAAAAAATTTATGGGGGCGGGCTAGAAAGGTGGTTTTCCTTTGCTTTCCCCCCCAAAATCTGAAAAAAATTTTGGATTGGGCCCCCACTAGTTATTTTTTCATATTTACAAAAAACCCATTTTTTTTCGAATACCCTTTAAATTACCCACGGCGTCTGCCCACCCCTTTTTAAAGGTTATTTTTGTTTTAAATTTTCCACCCGGGGCCCCTTTTCTGACAATATCTATGTTAGTTAATCCTGATCCTGACTCACGCCCTTTAGCATAAATATAGGGCCCCAAAGGGGGACCTATTTGGGGGGGGTCTCTTTCCCCTTTCAGGGTTTGGGGTCTTGTCTTTGGGAAAAAATGCACAAAAGTTCAATCGTTTCCCCACGAAGGAAAAAACCAAATTTTAAAAATTTCCCTTTTTTTTTTTATACAATCCCCCCCTCTCCCCTTTATAGGTTTTAAACCCTAAATGTTCCCGATTTGTGTGGAGGGGTCGGAAAGGGAGGGGGTACCCCGTTTCATATTTTTTTTGGGAAATTTTCAAAAAAAAATTTTTTTTTGGCGTGGGTTTAGAAAAGGGTTTGGGAAAAACCCTATTAGGTGGTTTTAAAATTTTCAATGCATCCCAAAAAGGGTGTTCCTGTTAAAAACCTTTTTTTTCAGGGGGTTTTTTTTCTTTCCCCTTTAAAAAGTTTTGGGGTTTCATATTTTCTCCCCCGGCTCGGGTTTTTTAGTCGTGGTTACTGGAAAAAAGGGGGGTCCCTACCCCCCTTTGAACAAATTGTTGGATCGACTTAAAGGGGATAAGGGAATGGAATAACTCATGCCCGCTTAATAATAAAGTAAAATTCTTTAAATGGGTTTGGACTTTCCCCTTGGGGGTTATATTTTATAGGGGGTTTAACCTTACACACTGATTTCCCTACTACCGGTAAATTTTTACTAATTTAAATTTTTTTCTTTTTTTCTTGGGAAAAAGTAATTTTATCTACCTTCCCCCCTCCCCCCCCTTTTTTCTGTCTTTGTCCCCTTTTTTTTTTTTTTTTTTTTTTTTTTTTTGTTTTTGTGAGTGTGGGTTTAATTTTTTAATGTTGTTGCATTTTTATGCTAAAATTCTTGTAAAAATGGATGGGAAATGCATTTGGGTGTTGGAATTGCTCTGGGGGGGACACCTATGTCAAAACCCATGGAAGGAAATTTGAAGTTATTATACATTTGTTTACCCGGAAAAAAATGAATAAAAAAATTTAGTTTTTTTAAAAAAAAAAAAATTACCTTTCAAAATTCCCTAAAATTTTCAATAATGTTTTTTTCCCTCCCCCTTTTGTGGGTGGGGTTAAAATCCCCAAAGGCTTAATTTTTGCATAAAATTTGAAAATCAAAGTAAGACAAAAAAAACGCGGGGAAAAAACGCGCCCCAAAAAAAAACAAATTGCAATAATAAAAATGGTTTTTTACTGCTTTTGACAGGATGGACAAAAACTCAGTTTTTTTTTTAAATTTTCCTTTTAGGTTTTTTGTCCCTGCAGTGTAGCAAGTTTGCTGTGCCGCTGTACTCAAATGAACCCCATTCAAGCGCTTATGCCCTCAGCTCCCCCTGCAATTGGGGTTGAAATTCCCCAAAGATTGATAAAAGGATCTCCTATTTTCAAAAAGGGAAAATAAAACCCGTTTTCCCCGTAAAAAGGGGGGAAACCCCCTTTTATTTCAAGACTTGGGATTAGAAAAGTCTTAAAATTTTATTTTTAATTTAAATTTTTTTGGGGTTTGGGATGGGGGTGAAAAGGTACCCTTTTAAAATGCACCAAAAGTTTTTTTTTTATTTTATCATCCAAAAACCCCTTACTTTTTTTAGTTATCCAAAACATCTTTATATGAGGCCCCCAATAAAAAATTTTTTCTGAGGGGGGAAAAGGGAAAAAAAAAAAGGTATTCGACAATTTTAACTTTGTAATTATTTTTACTTTATTTTTTAATTAATTCTTTTTTTTTCATTACAATCACTTTTCTAACAGCCTTCACTGTGCGGTAATAATGTCATTTTACCTTAATTTTTAGGATTACCACGGTTGTCAAAGAACTTATGTAGGTCAGACTTAAATCATCTGGTAAGGAGTAGTGATGAGTGATTGCGTCATTTATCGTCATCGGGTCGATAGTCGATATTGTCAATTATCATGCTGATATCCGATAATAGATAATCACCAATGACCATTAAAGTCTATGGGGGAGGAACAACACCTTCATTCTTACACCCAAACAGGGGAGGAGAAGCTGGAATTAACATCCACAACAGCAAACTGGATACGTGCTACATCTTAGACAATTAGGCAACAAGAGTCACAGAAAAAAACTGACAGACTAATCACTATCCCTGTCTTGTACCACATCGTGAACCTTAAACCTGCATGACCCACAAATTAAAAAGTGCCAGAAGGCAGTATGATTTGAAACATCATTTTACTTGACCTGGACATTGACTATACCTGTCCTGGAACGCAGCATGAGCCCCAAACCTGCATGACCCCAGATTAAAAAGTGCGGGAAAAGGAGTCTTTCAACCACCATTTTTAGGATGGAATCCTACCACGTCTTTGTTTCTCTTTTTTTAATTGTATTAAATGGGTTGTCTCACTACAGGGATTGCTAGCTATGTTAAAGATCTTGCAAAAACAAGTCATTTTGCAATATGCGTCCATTAACAGTGTCCTACCTATTCCTGTTCTTGACAGCATGAAACAAAAAACATGACCCTTGAGCCACTCTTGACAATTGTGAAGAACAAATGTCTGTTAGAAACCACATTTTTTACAATAGGACCGGTAGTATTGCTGCATTTCACAGCAGCATTACACAAAAAATTATAAAATGACTCTTCAGCCACTGTTAAAAATTGTGAGGGAAAATGCCACTTAGAAGCCACATTTCTTTTCCCAAAGGACCATGATTATAGCTGTATCTCACAGCAACATGACCCCAAAAACCATTGACAATCCGAAAAATTCTAAAGATGACGTGAGTAAATGGAATATGGTTTTTTCATGAAACATTGTACAATTGGTGTCTTTTACAGCCTCCTCACCGCAAAACCAGCAAAATGACCTTATGGGAACGAAGAATAAAAATTGCAGTAAGAAATGATCATTTTAAAAAAAAAAAGTTTTCAAGAGGACCATTTCTTTTGCAAGAGGAATGTGCAGTAGCCCGGCAAAAACGGTGACCTCGGTAATTGGGGCCACAAATCACAGAGATCCATGCCTGATTCATCTTGATGAAAGTCAAACGATCCACATATCTGTGGAAAGCTGGATGCGTTTTTCTGTAATGACTCCCCCAGCTTTTGTGAAGGTCCCGTCAGATATGACGCTGGCTGCTGGGCAGGACAACACCTCTATGGCGTGGCGAGCGAGCTCGGGCCATTCATCCATTTTGGATACCCAGAAGTCGATTGGGTCTGGAACACATCCAAATACATCGGTGTTGAGAAGCAGATAGTCGTGCACCATGATCTTAAGCTGGTCTCTGTGTGTTGTATGTGTGCCCTGCATTACATGCGTTGGTGAGGTGGTAAACAAAGATTGCCAGAGGTCCCCCATTAGGCTTCTGCCACAATGCCTGCTGCTGCTACTGCCGCTGCGGCTACTTGCCACTCTACTGCTGTCACGTCGCTTTACGTTGTTCCACCGTGGCATTTGAAGAACGTGAAGCAGATGCAACAGATGTCTCCAGTTGATCAATGAGCACAGTCTCCAATTCATGCATTTTACTCTCTATTTGGGTGGGGGGAATGAAAGTGCTGAGTTTTGCTTTGTACCGGGGATCGAGGAGGGTGACCAGCCCAGTAACTGTTGTTTCAGTTTGAGGCTTAATGCAAGGATCAATGTTGGAGGAAATGGAGCATCCAAGCACTCATGTGAGAGATGGAGCCTTGATTTCCCAAGCCTCTGGGTGAAGGGGCACTTCCTTATCTTCCTCCTCCGCCTCAAATTTGTGCCAATCTCTTTCCAATGCAGGGGCGTTGGTAACGTCGGTGTCTAGGAATACCTCATCCTCATCCGCTTCCTCCGGCACAGCTTCAACACAGCCCTGAATTGCCTCAGATGATGCAACCTGAGAGCTGAGGCGCCGCCTTGCACTAGCCCTGGATCCCGAACCACTGCCTAATGAAGACTGATACAATTGTGAAACTGTTGGGCCTTCTGGATTCGATGGAGAGAAAGTCTCCGTGTCCGCATCTGTTTCCGTCTCCTCCTCCATCGCTGGTGGGACCTAATGTTTCAGAGTGTCCAACGATCGTTTCAGAACTAAGATCACCACAATGCACATGCTGACAAGGGCATTGTCCACACTGACCATTTTGGTGGCTTCTTCAAAACTGTCAAGGATGGTGCAGAGCTCTTTCACCTGCCTCCACTCTCGGTGGCTCAACACCCCGAGGTCCGCACCGCTGCTTGTCAGACCATGTGTCACTTCATACTGCGTAATGGCATTGTGTTTCTGCCACAATCGCTGGCGCATGTGGAGGGTGGAATTCCAGCGTGTTGCCACGTCAACAATGAGACAGTTGACGGGGAGGCCGAGCTGAGGCGGCAACACAGCCAGGCGAGATGTAGCAGGGTACGAACGGCAGAAGTGTGAACTCAGACCAACCCTTTCCCTCAGCAGGCAGCCCAGACCCGGGTAGCGCTTTAGAAATTTCTGGACAACAAGGTTCATGACATGTGCCAGGCAAGGGATGTGCTCCAGCCTACCGATCTTAAGGGGGGCCAGCAGATTTCGACCGTTATCGCACACCACCTTGCCTCGCACAAAGTTCTTGTCAGCGTTTGGTCTCGTTGCGAAGAGCCGTCCACAGCTTCTGACCTGTGTGCTGACGTTCTCCAAGATAGAATAATTTCAACACAGCCTGGTTTCTATGGGCATGTGATGCCACCATAGGATCTTGGGGGAAAGAACCCTGCACCATCCCTGCGGTTTTGAAGAGCCACCGTCACCACCAGAGACATCCACCCAGCTCACCCAGTGAGCTGTCACATAGATATAGCGGCCTTGGCCGTGCTTACTAGTCCATGTGTCGGTGGTCAGATGGACTTTGCCGGACACAGATGCAGACAACACGCTGGAGATTTTAGATGACAACTGGCTGGCCAGGACAGGGACGGCTTTTCTGGAAAAGAAAAGCCTGTTCGGCATCTGGTATTGGGGGCAGGCAAGGGCCATGACGGGCGGAACCATCTGTGTCCACCCGACGGAAAGGTAACATTTCCCCCAAGGCCAAAAGGGCCTGGCAATGCCAAATCATGGGTTTTGGCTTTGGATGGTTTGGGTTACAAATGTTTCTTCTGCTTCCAAAAAGGAAAACGGAAGGTGGCTGCTAGACTGGCTACTGTACGGCATGCAGGTCGTCAAATGGTGGAAGGAAAAGGTGTCGGCTTGTCTCTTGGTGGTGCTGGTGGTACAAGGGCGACAGTGGAGGAGAAGGGGGCTGATCCTTGATATGACTTGAAGACATTTGGGCAGCTGAGGAACGCTTGGTGGTGGCGGAGGAGGAGATGGCGGAGACAGTGGGTTTGATAGTGGTTGGAAGACCGGCATCGGTGTGGCCTTTTTTGGCCAAGTGTTCCCTCCATTTCAACTCAAGCATTCGCTGCATGTGACTAGACATGTTGGTGGTGGTTAAACACCTTTAAAATTCTTGCCTCTACTGATGCGTTTACGGCAAAGGCGGCATATGATATCGTGGGGTAATCAGAGGCTTGCTGAAAAGGCCAGGCTTGAGAGGTCCTGGACCTTTCAACAGGATAAGCGGGACGGGGTTTCCGCTGACCGTGGCGGTGGGAAAAATCTCAGCAGACTTGTGCGACCGCCCTCCCCCCTTTTTGAGGTGGGAGCCATACTGACACTACCCCTTTGTCTTCCTCCTCGTCCAGTGAAGCGCTCGCAAGCAAATTCTGCTGAAAAAGACCAGGTTGGGTCCGCAATGTCTCATCATCATCATCAACACAGGTGATTCCTTGTCCTGACTTCTGCATCCTGGAGCTGCGGGCTACAAGCAACCCGGGACTTTGCAAAGGGGTTGCCGACTGCCCGGGATTTTTGCCGATTGGACGACTTCCTTCTCCTCCTCTGATGGCATCAGCAATTGGGCGTCAGAGCAGACAAAATCATCCTCTTTGGCCTCTTGATCTTTGGAAATGCCATCTGACCGCAATCACATTGTGTCATCAAAGAGGTCTTCAGAAAATGGATTATCCACAGTGGTGGGTACACGAGTTGACATTTGGCTGCCTTCGCTTCATGTTGGATGGATGCGACAGATGATGATACAATGTTTGTGGCTGTGACTGGGAGGAAGGAAGTAAGACGTTGCTGGATGCAGGTTGCATTAACCACTGAAGAAACAGATTGGCGACGCTGTTCGTTTACTGAGATTCATAGGGCCCTGACCCAGCGATGACAGGCCTGACGGTCTGCAACCAACTTCCACTGGCTTGCGTGTTGTCGCCAGCACTGGAAGGAGCACCCTTTTCTCGTACCTTACCTCCAAAGTCCTAAAACCCCTCTTTGCTCGCTTACCACCTGCTTTTCGCTCCATATTCAGAAAGATAAAAATTTAATAAGGTATGGAAGAGTTATTGACAGTCTCTTATTGAAAGATGGCAAATCACAGCTATTCTTAAATCCCTCTAATTTCCTACAGCCAAGTAGGATTAGAAACTGAAAGGTTTCTAGCGAAAACCTGTGAAATGCAGTCTGGTGGAAGAAACGTAAGACAAAATTAACAGTGTTCTTCCTTCAGTCCCAGGGATTTACAACTGCCCAGTAGGACTAGGAATTGATAGTTTTCAACAAACTATCATATAAGTTCGCTATCTGCGCCAAACTGAGATTCACCGAGCGCAATAAAACCATTCAGAAGTTACACAGATGAGAAATTGCGGGTTTTTTTCAGCAATAACAAACGGAGAACAGTTACTAAAAATTTTCTATCAGAATTGTCGTACAACGTGGCTATTTGAAAAAAACTAGGGCCTCACCACGTGCAATACAGCTATTTAAAAGTTATACGGATAATAAACTGTGGTTTTGCACGAATGAATATACCAACAGTAACTAAGAAATTTTGTATCCAAATTTAGTTACAAGGTTGGCCTTTTGAACAAAACTGGGCCGCACCAAAGTAAAAAAAAAAACCTATTTGAAATGTATACGGATAATAAAAGGTGGTTTTTGCACCTAAGAAATACACCAGCAATAAATAGCAAATTTCTGTATCCTGATATAAGTACAAGGTGGGTCTTTGAACAAAACTGGGTTGCACAAATTATAAGTTATTATTTTACTTCAGTTGCGAGGTGTGCTGGGCAAAAAGTGGTGAAAAAAATGGCATTTCAATGCAGATTCAAAGCAGAGTCTGGGGTGCACAATATACACTCTCCTTCAAAAGCCTGCATGCCTGCCTGTCTGTCTATGTTCGCCCGCGCCCCCCGCCCTCTCCTCCCCACCCACAACTGTACACAAGGCCGCCCATAGGGGAGTACAACCAGTACTCCTGTACCGGGCCCGGCCAGAATGTGAAGCAAGGGGGGCCCGCCGCCGTCGGCAGGTACTGCCCCCTTGCTTCATTATAATGGTAGAGAGAAGAGGCTGCAGGCCTTTTCTCCCTACCATGATATATCCCCCACTGCGCCCCGGCGCTGCAGAGGTGGAGTGCAGGGGCCCGGCGCAACTAAGGTGGAGAGGAGGGGTCCAGCGCTATTGAGGGGGAGAGGCCCTGGGCTGCGAGTCACGCTGCGCACCATACTGATCTCTATCATTAACTTACTTCTTCTTCAGAGCGCAGCAGCCCGTGACTGAGCAGCCGGGCGGCCCCTCCTCCTTCCTCCGGCCGGGGGCGGGCCTCACTGATTCAAATGATCGCGCTTCCGGCCCACGGCCGGAGGAAGGAGGAGGGGCCACCCAGCTGCTCAGTCACGAGCTGCTGCGCTCTGAAGAAGAAGTAAGTTAAGTTAAAGTTAATGATAGAGATCAATATGGCGCGCAGCGTGACTCGCAGCGCCGGGCCTCTCCCCCTCAATAGCGCTGGACCCCTCCTCTCCACCTTAGTTGCGCCGGGCCCCTGCCCTACACCTCTGCAACGCCGGGCCACTTACCAGTCCTGTGGGGGCCCCCATAAGGCTCCTGTAGTTTGGGGGGCCCTCATAAGGCCCCTGTAGTTTGGGGGGACCTCATAAGGCCCCTGTAGTTTGTGGGGGGGGCCATTCAAGGCCCCTAACTGTTGTGGGGCCCCCTGAATGTTGTGGGGGGCCCTTTCAAGGCCCATATTTGTTTGGGGGCCCCCTGTAGGTTCTGGGGGCCCCTTTCATGGCCCCTTATTTTCACGAGGCCCCCACAAACTACGGGGCTTATGGGGCCCACTATTACAGGGGCCTATAGGGGCCCCACAATATAAGGCTTATGGGGGCCCCCACAGGACTGGGAAGTGGCCCGGTGCAACTGAGATGGAGTGGTGGGTCCCGGCGCTTCTGAGGGGGAGTGGAGGGGCCCACTCTGCGAGTCGCACTGTGCGCCATAGTGATCTATTTCAAGTGGCCAGTAGCGCCGGGCCACTTGCCAGTCCTGTGGGGGCCTCCATAAGGCCCCTGTAGTTTGTGGGGCCCCCATAATGCCCCTGTGGTGTGTGGGGCCCACATAAGGCCCCTGTGGTTTGTGGGGCCCCCATAAGGCCCCTATAGTTTGTGGAGCTCCCATAAGGCCCCTGTAGGTTGTGGGGCCCCCATAAGCCCCCTAAATGTCGTGGGGCCGCCATAAGCCCCCCTAAATCTTGGGGGGCCCCCATAAGCCACCTGAAGGTTGTGGGGCCCCCATAAGCCCTCTGAAGGTTGTGGGGCCCCCATAAACTCCCTGAAGGTTGTGGGGGCCCCATTCAAGGCCCCTGAAGGTTGTGGGGGCCCCAGACAAGGCTTCTGAATGTTGTGGGGCCCCGCTCATGGTCCTGGAAATTTTTGGGGCCCCGTTCAATTTTCCTCCATGTGAGGGGCCCACTCGAGTTCTCCCTCTACTAATGGGGACCTTCTACCTGGCTACCTACCTACGGGGAAACCCATATCTACTTACCTATGAGGGTCCCTATAAAACTAGCTAGCAGGGCACCAAAGGAGTAATTATTACTATTTGGGGAACTATGGATGGGGAGTTTGTTCATAGGGAGATGTGTACAGGTGGGATTGTGAGTCTCAGGTGTTTGTGTTGTGAATTATGCAGGGACAGGTAGTGTCCGGGAGAAGTCCTCATGGTGTCCAGGACCGAATGGAGAAGAAAAGGGAAAGTGAACGACTTGTCAGACGACGTCACCTGTGAGTCACTAAATGTAACTGTACTGTGTGCACTTGTATCTACCATTATGTATGAAAACTGTCTAGGTGTAAGACTTTCTTTGTTGCTCATAGCAACCAATCAGAGCGCCCCTTTATAGTGCTCTGGAAAAATGTAGAGCAACAAAGAATGTCTTAGACCAAGACAGTTTTCATACATGTCCCTCTATATGGTCATTGAATGGTGGTAATATTGGTCTTATTGTGATGGATTATATCCAGTAACAGTATTGTGCCATTATTCTGCATCTTTGGAGTTTTGTGGTGATGATGTGGCGTATTATTTGGTCTTTGTATATTGTGGTTATATTGGTAATATCGGCCTTAGTATGCTGGTTTGGTCAGTAACATCATAGTGATATTAGTCACCATATGTAGTGATATGTGGCGGTACTATTCGGTCTTTGTATATTGTTGGGTTATTTTGGACTGGGTGTACTGGTTGGGCCAGTAACATCATAGTGATATTAGTCACCATATGTAGTGATATGTGGCGGTACTATTCGGTCTTTGTATATTGTTGGGTTATATTGGACTGGGTGTACTGGTTTGGTCAGTAACATTATAGTGATATTAGTCACCATATGTAGTGATATGTGGCGGTATTATTCGGTCTTTGTATATTGTTGGGTTATATTTTGGACTGGGTGTACTGGTTTGGTCAGTAACCATTCATAGTGATATTGTCACCATATGTAGGTGATATGTGGCCGGCGGGTACTATTCGGTCTTTGTATATTGTTGGGTTATATTGGACTGGGTGTACTGGTTTGGTCAGTAACAGTGGTGACACACATTGATCATGCAGTGGTATTTGCTGGCCCTTGTATAAGTACTCATTACTGCAATATAAACTGTATGTTGTAGAATTCAACAAGAACTAAATCCAAAGACAATGGTACAATTGCATTTTTTTTTTTCTGGAGTTGCTTGGCAGTGGTTGCTGGGTGTGGTTGTTAGGGGCGGAGCGATGGTGTTGACAGGGGGCGGGGTTGACAGGGGGCGGGGTTGACGGGGGGCCCAAGTGTTTTAGCTGTAGAGGGCCCCGAGATTTCTGACGGCAGCCCTGGCTGTACAGCACTAGATGCTTCTTAAAAAGTCTCTCTCTAACTAAGAGCTGAAATTCTCTAATCTACCTATGTTCTAATGTTCACAGCTAAAAGCATAGTTATCTGTATGAATAAAGAGAACTGTGTCTCTGAGCTGAGCTGTATTGAGGAGAGATCTAGCACACGTCCTGCTCTAATGAGAGACACACTGACACACTGATGAAGAACAGGAAACGCTGTTCTATGCAAAACGAGGTCATGTGATTTTTCCAGCCAATTGCAACCATACACATCCCAGTCATGACGTCGCACACCCAGCTCACCCTGCTCTATGCTCTAAGCTGATTTGCTGGCCGCCAAAATGACAGGAAGCGCCAAAAATGGCGCGATATTAATAGATTATCTGCAGATTCTCACCTAAATTATCGCATGATCGGAAATTTCCCATCAACCTAAAAATCGCGACGATTTCAACTTTGTCAATTATAATCGCTCATCCCTACTGTCTTTATATGTCTGATTTGATTGGTCCTATGTAAACTATAAGAGAATCAGCTTATTTATATCAAACACTTTATGACGAAGCTAATAGCGGAACGTGCGTTGGGTTTGTCAGCCCTATCCATTGGTCTATCACAGGTTCAGTATTGTTATTATGACCTCATATGTGTGTTATATTGATTATCATATATAATTGTTCCATTGAGATTAATTTCGTTATGAAATATATATTATATGTACAGTTGATAATGGATTATTGGTTTATATGTTGTATTGTGTGGATAGCGATTTTTATTTCATCATGTTTTAATATATTCAATAATATTCATATATTTTATTATTTGTTTTGTGGGATGGTTGTGTTTTTTTCGGTGTGTAATTTGGATTATTGTTATCTCAAACACCTTTAACATTGTTATTTATTGCCCGCTTGTTGAATAGGTGTTGTCAAATACTAAATGCCTTAAAAATTCTCTCGCTCATTATTCTACATTTGGCAAATAGAAATAATTTTGGTTCCTAATTGACCTAAAACGGGGAAGGTTTATTCTGCTATCATGTCAGAGAGAAAAACCTGCAGATGGGGCTTTATATAGAGGGGAGGGAGAAACCTGCAGATGGGGCTTTATATAGAGGGGAGGAAGAAACCTGCAGATGGGGCTTTATATAGAGGGGAGGGAGAAACCTGCAGATGGGGCTTTATATAGAGGGATGGAGAAACCTGCAGATGGGGCTTTATATAGAGGGGAGGGAGAAACCTGCAGATGGGGCTTTATATAGAGGGGAGGGAAACTGCTGGTTTCAACTGTACATCTATATAGTAGCTTCTCAAACTCCACCCATGCTCTATACCATGATCATATATGATATTAGGTGTTCTGGAATGTAATTTTATATGAGTGATACATTGTATATATACACTCACCGGCCACTTTATTAGGTACACCTGTCCAACTGCTCGTTAACACTTAATTTCTAATCAGCCAATCACATGGCGGCAACTCAGTGCATTTAGGCATGTAGACATGGTCAAGACAATCTCCTGCAGTTCAAACCGAGCATCAGTATGGGGAAGAAAGGTGATTTGAGTGCCTTTGAACGTGGCATGGTTGTTGGTGCCAGATAGGGCTGGTCTGAGTATTTTCAGAAACTGTGATCTCCTGGGATTTTCACGCACAACCATCTCTAGGGTTTACAGAGAATGGTCCGAAAAAGAAAAAACATCCAAGGAGTGGCGGCAGTCCTGTGGGCGGAAATGCCTTGTTGATGCCAGAGGTCAAAGGAGAATGGGCAGACTGGTTCGAGCTGATAGAAAGGCAACAGTGACTCAAATAGCCACCCGTTACAACCAAGGTAGGCAGAAGAGCATCTCTTGAACGCACAGTACGGAGAACTTTGAGGCAGGTGGGCTACAGCAGCAGAAGACCACACGCGGGTGCCACTCCTTTCAGCTAAGAAACAGGAAACTGAGGCTCCAATTGCCAAGCTCATCGAAATTGGACAGTAGAAGATTGGAAACGTTTGCCTGGTCTGATGAGTCTCGATTTCTGCTGCGACATTCGGATGGTAGGGTCAGAATTTGGCGTCAACAACATGAAAGCATGGATCCATCCTGCCTTGTATCAACGGTTCAGGCTGGTGGGTGGTGGTTGTCATGGTGTGGGGAATATTTTCTTGGCACTCTTTGGGCCCTTGGTACCAATTGAGCATCGTTGCAATGCCACAAGCCCTACCTGAGTATTGTTGCTGACCATGTCCATCCCTTTATGACACAATGTACCCAACATCTGATGGCTACTTCAGCAGGATTAATGCGCCATGTCATAAAGCTGGAATCATCTCAGACTGGTTTCTTGAACATGACAATGAATCACTGTACATCAAATGGCCTCCACAGTCACCAGATCTCAATCCAATAGAGCATCTTTGGGATGTGGTGGAACGGGAGATTCGCATCATGGATGTGCAGCCGACAAATCTGCGGCAACTGTGTGATGCCATCATGTCAATATGGACCAAAATCTCTGAGGAATGCTTGCCAGCACCTTGTTGAATCTATGCCACGAAAAATTGAGGCAGTTCTGAAGGCAAAAGGGGGTCCAACCCGTTACTAGCATGGTGTACCTAATAAAGTGGCCGGTGAGTGTAAGTATATAGTACCTTCATAAGCCCCGCACATGCTCTATACCATGTCATAATGCACCATTTCATAACCACTATGTGCGCGCTATTACTTACATCAACCATAAGAAACACTTTATATTGTTCGCCACTACCAAAGATTACACCAATACTAAATAGATCCAGGTTTTTGTCATGTTTTACTACTTTAAGAAAATGGCTTTGTGTCACCTTATCCTATTGTAACGTTTTGTAATTTTGTCCCCGATATTGTTTCTGCTTTTCTAAGTTTGTGCTTTATTTTTTTACTGGTTCCATATTGTCCCTGTGTCAATTCCATGAATGGCCGTAGTCATTAAGGGGTTAAATTCAGTCATCTGTAATAATTCATTCTTATCATAATATGTGAGTATAATTTTCCCAATAATGAGTCCTACGATTTTTCGGAGGGACAATGGTAATATGATGGACACCATTCCTGCTTAATGACTTTCTTTTTTTGCCATGATGATATTTCTGGAGTTCAGTTCTGGTTTTAGAAGCAGAACGTACAATTTTGGGGCAAATATACAACCAAGGACCCCAGCACTGGAGGCCAATATGGCGAATATCTCCACCGCCACCATGTACTTCCCTCTGGTGCTCAGAAAAGCCGGGATCATGGCGATCCAGACACTGCAGAACAGCAGCATGCTGAAGGTGATGTACTTGGCCTCATTAAAACTGTCCGGTAATGTCCTCACCATAAAAGCTAGAAGAAAGCTGACAGTGGCCAGAAGCCCCAGATAACCCAACATGGAGTAGAAGCAGATATCAGAGCCTTCATTACACTGGATGACGATCTTCCCAGGATAGGAGTGATGGTCAAACTCTACATAAGGAGGAGACACAATCAACCATACGACACAGATGAGAACTTGTAAAGAGGAGCATATCCCAACCACATAGTTAGAGACCTTGAGCGAGAGCTTCTTCAGCCAGGAGCTTCCAGGTTTGATGGCTTTGAAGGCGATGCACACTGTGATGGTCTTCGCAAGAACAGAAGAGACGGCAACAGAAAAGAAGATGCCAAATAGCACTTGTCTCAGCAAACAAGTGATGTCCATAGGACAACCAAGGAACAAGAACACACAGAGGAAGCTCAGCACGATGGAGACCAGAAGGGTGAAGCTCACAGCCCGGTTATTGGCCTTCACTAGAGGAGTGTCCCAGTAATAGATGAAGACTCTGAATATGAATAATGTGAGGGCAGAAAGTAATAAAGATAGAACTGACGACACCACAACCAGAAGATCCTTCTCATAGGAGAGAAACTCGTAGGCTTTGGGGACACAGAACACTTTCTTCTCATCAGGCCACTCGTCTGCAGGACATTTATGGCAGATGTCACTGTCTGAAATGACACATAGAGAATATGATGGATAATTTATACATTTAAACACTATAGTGGGTGACGTGCAATGTGTCTGGATAAAATAGTGGAAGAGGTCATGATGCCAGAAGCTTTGTTCTTGGAAGATCTTTGTCCTCAACAATAGGAACCTAAACTTAGTCTATAACTCTTTCCTGCCCTCCTCCATGGCTGTTGGATACAGCTGATACCTGTTGCTAACAGGAGACTTAAAGGGGTTTGCTGCAATCTCACTTCATACCTCCTGCATCCAGCTCTTCAGCTCTCTGTGCTCAGAAGGGGGCGTGTGTGATTTGTTTGAATTGCAGATCATGTGACCCAGCAGGATGACATCACGGGGCTTTCCTCTCTCTAGCAAAGATGGGTTGTTTATGAATACATTGAAGGAAATTCCCCCCCCCCCCCCCCCCCCCAAGGAATTTTGGGTTGCATTACACAAAGGGTCCTTGGTTCAAATCCCTGCGAAACTTAACTTGTGGATTTTTTTTTTCTCTTTTTTTCAATGCACATCCCTCATTGAGTTTTTTTTTTTTAATTTTTTGCCTTTTTGATTTATTCTAACGCCCAAAGGACAGGGTAGAGTGACAGCCCCGGGGGGTTTTTGAAGTCAGTAGGTAAAGAAGAGGGGTGATTTTTCAGCATGTCGACCAGGAGTGAGAGTTCACAGCCCCGGTCGTACCCCGGAATGAGCGTAAACAATGGATAAATAGAGGAAGCTAAATAAAAAAACTTGCAAATTTTTATTAATGATGAATTTGTGAAAATTTTTTTTTTAAATTTTTTCAAATTTCCCCACGTAATTTTACTTCGGGAAAAAAACCCCTTTAAACCATCTATAAGAGGTTTCATTTTGGGTTTTCCTAATCAGAATGGGTGTTACTTTTTTTTAGATTTAAAAACCCCGCAAACAGGCATAAAAAAGGGTTTTTTTTCACTTCCCGCCTTAGAATTCTTTTTTTTTTTTTTTTGGTTTACCAGTACATTAAATGGTTTGGTCAAAGGCAGCAATTAAAGTCATCTTGACTGGAAAAAAACATCTAGTCTATGTAGAGGAAAAAAAACGTTATAACTCTTGAAAAAACCCCAAAAATAAATCACTGTCATTGAAGGGTTAATATGGAGGGGAGGGGTATTTTTAGTTCCCCGCCCTTATTGCGATTCAGCCCAAAAATGGCACTGTCAATAATCTTTATGATGACAGAGCATGCATGGCTTGTGGACCCCTGTCATCTTATGGGGGGTTCATCGGGGCTAAAATACATTTCCAAATAACTATCATTCACCTTTGGAGATTAAATTTTTTTATGGACACAAACAAAACCAAACTTCATCTTTATTTCATCCTTGAAGTCAAAGGGGATGAGGAAAGAAAAACTCAAGTAATAACTACGTAATCGAGAGTCGCAAACCTTTCCCCGGGGCCCTTTTCCCCCCCCTTCGTATAAGTGGCACCTGCATAGTAGAAAAATTAGACATAGAAATTAGAAGATTTACAACAAAGAAACCCCAAGGTTCTCTAGTCGCCCTTGTCGTTTTTAGGGGTTGGGCCCGGCCCCCATGCTTCACATAATGACCTCTTCGTTTGCCCGAGAACAGAGGTAGTGTTTTATTGTCCCCAAAATGGGAGGGCAGTGGGCCCTGTGGGTTTCCCGAGAACAGAGATCAGTGTTTTGTGTGTCCAGAATGGAGGTCATCCCCGTGGCCAGAGATGGGAGGGCAGTGCCCTGTGTGTCAAGAGATGGGAGGTCAGTGTCCTGGTGTCCGAGATGGGAGGGCAGTGCTCTTGTGGGCCAGAGATGGGAGGTGTTTAGTTGTCCGGGCCGGGGGGAGGGGAGGGGCAGTGCCCCGTTGTCCAAGAACAAAACAGATTTTGTTGTCCAGGATGGGAGGTCAGTGCCCGTGTGTCCAGGAGGGGGGTCAGTGCCCTGTGTGCCCAAAATGGGGAGGTCAGGGCCCCTTTTGTCAGAGAGGAGGGCATGTCCTGTTGTCCAAGATAGGGGGTCAGTGCTCTGTGGTCCGAGATAGGAGGTCAGGCCCCGTTGTCCAGAGAGGGAGGTCGTCCCCGTGCTCCAGAATGGGGGTTCAGTGCCCTGTTGTCCAGAGAACAAGGTCAGTGTTTTTGTGTGTCCAAAAGGGAGGTCATGCCCCGTTTGTCCAGAGAACAAGTCAGTGTTTTTTTGTGTCCCGAGATAGAGGTCAGTGCCCTGTGTGTCCAGAGAGGGAGGTCATGTCCGGTGTCCAAAATGGAGGGCATGCTCTGTGTGTCCAAGATAGGGGCCATGCCCCCGTGGTCCAGAAGGGGAGGCAGTGGCCTGTGTGTCCCGGATGGGAGGTCGTGCCTGTGTGTCCCGAGAAGGAGGTCAGTGCCTTTTGGGGTCCAAGGGTAGGGGGGTCAGTGCCTGGTGTCCAGAGATGGGAGGGCAGTGCCCTGGTCTCCAGATAGGGGGTCAGTGCCCGTGTTCCAGAGATGGGGGTCAGTTCCTGTGGTCCAAGATAGGAGGTTAGTGTCTGTTTCCGAATGGAGGCCAGTGCCCGTTGTCCAGAGATGGGAGGCCAGTGCCCTGTGTGTCCAGAGATGGGAGGTCAGTGTCCTGTGTGTCCAGAGATGGGAGGTCAGTGTCCTGTGTGTCCAGAGATAGGAGGTCAGTGCTCTGTGTGTCCAGAGATGTGAGGTCAGTGCTCTGTGTGTCCAGAGATGGGAGGTCAGTGTCGTGTGTGTCCAGAGATGGGAGGTCAGTGCCCTGTGTGTCCAGAGAACAGAGGTCAGTGTTTTGTGTGTCCAGAGATGGGAGGTCAGTGCCCTGTGTGTGTTCAGAAATGAGAGGTCAGTGTCCTGTGTGTGCAGAGATCGGAGGTCAGTGCCCTGTGTCCAGAGAGGGGGGTCATGCCCTGTGTGTCCCAAAAAAAGAGGTCAGGTTTTTGTTTTCCAAGATGGGGGGGGTCAGTGCCCTTTGGTGTGTCAGGATGGAGGTCAGCCCCTGTGTCTCCCGGAAGGGGGTCAGTGCCTGTTTTCCCGAGAGGAGGCAGTGTCCTGGGGGTTTTTCAGAGAGGGAGGTCAGTGCCCTTTTGTCCAGGAAAGGGGGGATTTCCCCCGTGTCCAGAGATGGAGGGCGTTTTCCCCCTGTGTCCAGGATGAAATCGGTGCCCCGTGTTCCGAGAAAATATCGTGCCTGTGTGTCCAGGATAAAGATCATGCCCCGTTGTCCGAGATAGGAGGTCAGTGCTTTTGGGTCCAGGAAGGGAGATCAGTTCTCTGTGTGCCGAGATTGGGATCGGTGCTTGTGTGTCCAGGTGGGAGGGCGTGCCTGTGTATCCAGAGATGGAGGGCGTACTCTGTGTTTTCGGGGAAAGGAGATCAGTTTGGGTGTCCCGGTGATGAAAGGTCATTTCCCTTGTTTCAGAGATGGGAGATCAGTGCCCTCTGTGTCCAGAGATAGGAGGTCAGTGTTCTGTGTGTCCGTTCATTAAAGGTCAGAGCCCTGTGTGTCCAGAGATGAGAGATCATTGTCCTGTGAGTCCAGAGATTAGAGATTTGTCCGGGTCCAGAGATTAAGGGTCATTGTCCTGTGAGTCAGAGATTAAGATCATTGCCCGTGAGTCCAGGATGGGAGATCGGCCCTGTTGTCCAGAGATGGGAGGCAGAGCCCTGTGTGTCAAGAGATGGGAGATCAGGCCCGTGTGTCCGTGATGGGGAGGGCCCGTGCCCTGTGTGTCAGAGATGGGAGGTTTAGTTTCCCTGTTGTCCCGAGTGGGAGGTCATGCCCTGTTTGGCCGATGGGGGTCGTGCCGTGTGTAAAGATGGGAGGTCAGTGCCCTGTGTGTCTGGTGATGGAATCAATGTGCCCTCCATTGGAAAGTTCAGTCTCTGTATACAGGTGACATCATCTGGGTTTATTTAACGGGGAGATCCAGCAAAGTATCACCATATATATAGTTTAGAGCGTTTAATCTGGGGTCTGCATATATTTATTGGGTCTGGTTTGGGGTCCATAGTAGTTTAGAGTGTCTAGTCTGGGGTATGCATTATTTATGGGGTCTGGTTTGGGGTCCATAGTAGTTTAGAGTGTCTAGTCTGGGGTCCATAGTAGTTTATAGGGTCTAGTCTGGGGTCCATAGTAGTTTAGAGTGTCTAGTCTGGGGTCTGTAGTTTAGAGTGTCTAGTCTGGGGTCCATAGTAGTTTATAGTGTCTAGTCTGGGGTCCATAGTATTTTAGAGATCTATTGGGGGTCGTAGTTTAGAGTGTCTAGTCTGGGGCCCTTTAGTAGTTAAATGCCTAGACAACCCAGAATCCATTTCAAACCCCGCACCTACCGCCGTTTTTACCGCTCCCGCCCCGCTGGCGAAACCCACACCCCCAACGGCCCCGGGACCCCCACCCCCTAGGGGCCAGCAATGTCGCACGGCATCCCCCAAACCACCTCTCCCACACCAGCCCCAGCGGCCTCCCCCCCGAACACCCCCCCCGGGCCCTTGGCTGAGACCCCACTCCCAACTCCCCGCCCGGGTTTTGAACAGCGGGGGAAAGAATCAGACATAATGTTACTCCCAGGCTGCGGGGGCTTGTGAACCCACCAGCCGTACCCTGCAGCATTTGCCCGTCGTCGCGCTCCCAGACCCGGTCGTCTGCCGGGCCCGACAGCCCGGGTAAAGGCCCCTTCAGCCCCCAAACCGGGGAGGCCGGCCGGCGCAGGGTGGGGGGAAACGTCGCTCTCCTCCTCCTCCCCGGGACCACGCGCTGTGAAGCCTTCCCCAGGGCCGAGGGGTTGTCGCCCGCGGGCCGCTGGTTCCACCCCCTCCACCGATCCGCCCCGCTGCCCCGACCACCGTCCTCCTCGCCGGCAGCCCCCCCGCCCGGGGCCCGTTGCCAAAAGGGGACCGCCGTAACCATGACCGATCGCTGGCACGGGGGCGACAGCGGGACCCCCCCCAGGCGGGTTGACAGTCCCCCCCCCCGCAAGCTCGCCGGCCCACTGGTTTCCTCCCGCACCGAGAGGACCGCCCCCGGGCCCTTGGGGTCCCCCCCCCGGGGGGGTCCCCGGGGGGTTTCCCCCCCGCGGCGGCGACCCCTCTTGTACATTCAGGGCTCAGCCTCTCGGAGGCCTGACCCGCCTCTGCGCTCACTTCTGTTTTTACCTGAAGCCCCTCCACAGGTCCTGCACCACCAACTACCGACTGGACTGCCTCCTGTCGCCATGCAGCCCCTCTCACGCCCCCAACGCCCAGTTCTTCCCCCTTTGGGGGTCGGATAGCTGGACACGCAGCGGGGGGTTGACTTTCATCCCACGCCGCGCTGTCTGCCCCTTGGTGCCGAGGGGGGGGGCTTAAATAACCCGCCCACACGCCCGCACCGTTAGCCACCCCCGAATGCATTAGCCCACCCCCAACCGTTACCACGCCTCCCAGATGCACATGCCCCCGGGCCACGCCCATCGCCCCGGGTCATGCCCAAACCTCCCCCGAGGGGGGGGGGCCCCGTCCGGCCGTCACGGATCTCCTCAAACCCGGGCGCCAATCGGCAGGAAAGATTAACATTATACCTTATGTAAAATCAGTGTTGTCATTTAGATGACACTGATTTTACTTGAGTTTTTTTTGAGCTTACTGTCAGCGCCTACACAGAGTTTTCAAGGCTTTTTATACAAAAACAACAAATTGGATAGAAGCAGAAATCTTCCTCGGGAGCTGGGCTTTTGCTCGTGGGAAATTTCTGCGTTTACAAGCAGAATTCAAACAAGCAAACAACACTGTCTGCCAAAAACCCTTGAACGAACTTCCCTAAGTGTGAGTGTGTCTGTGTTCATATACATATACACACACAATTCTGGGTACTTTTAATGTATGTCTGTGGACAGGTGTAATTAATCTCTGGGGTGCGATGAATTGCAGAAATTATCGGAGTAGGGTGTTAAACTAATCATGGGGTACAGTGGGTAATGTAGCAATCTCAGGGTACATGGTAATGTAATTTTGGGTGTATGGGGGAATGTAGTAATTTTCTGGGTAAAGTGTATAATGTAGTAATCTCTGGGGCCAGTTGTAAGTAATCCGGGGTATGTGTAATGAATCTCGCAGTGCATTTTTAGTGTAATCTCTGGGTCCTGTGAATAAAATCTTGGGGGCAGTGTGAATGTAACTCTGGGTACAGTAATGTAATCTCTGGGGGAGGAATGTAATGTAATCTCAGGGACGTGTGTAATGTACCTTTTGGGGTCCCAGTATAATGTTTTTTCTGGGGTCCCTGGAATGTATTTTTGGGTCCATTGTTAATGTAATTTTGTGGTATTTGTAAAAGTAATCCTGGGGAAAAGACATGAATGTAATTCTAGGGTACAGTGTGTAATTTTAATCTCTGGGGGCTAGTGAGAATTATTATTGGGGGCCCGTGATAATGATTCTCGGGGGCCCGTGAGTAAAGTAATCCCCGGGGTGCAGCTGTAGGCTCTGGGGGACAGTGTATTGTAAATCTGGGGTACGGCATGGAAGAAAAATCCGCGGGACAGGGAGTAATGTCAACTCTGGTAAAAGGTGTAATGTAAACTCGGGGTATAGTGTGTAATGTAATCTCTGGGGTACGTGAGTGTAATCTCTTTTGGGACGCATGTTATAAACTCTGGAGTACATGATTAGTAATTCATTTCTAGGGTTCATGTGTAATATAACACATTTTTTTGGGTATAATGAATTAATTATTTCTTGATACAATGTGCAAATTTATTTTTAAAATGCAGTTTTTAATGTAATTTCTATGTCTACCATGTGTAAATAAATTAATTCCTGGTTAGGTATGCAAAAAAATACATTTTGGGGGCAGTTGTGATATAAGTATTCCGGGGGGAAAAGCGAGATTGGTTTTTTTTGTTTTCCCCCCATTTTTTTGTTATATTACATATTTAATGGAGTAGTGAGGGGAAAGGAAGGGCTTGGCATTGCGCAACATTTTTTTATTTCCATATAGAGGGGTTGGCTGGTTACAGGTGGGCTGGTTTGCCATAAGGACTCCGCCCGGACCTGCTGCGGGAGCTCACAGCACTCCCTCAGATCCCTAGCTGGTCAGAGGGGCCCCTTTACTGCAGGAAAGGGGAGAAAATGAAAGGGAAAGGGGAGTAAGGAAGGAGGGAGGGAGGAATTGGGGATGAGAGGGAAAAATTGGGCCCCCCCTTTTTTAAACAAAGTTACGCCCCCGCATTAAACCCTTTTTATGATTTAAATTAAATGTCCCGCAGCCACCACTTTCTCTTCCTCCCTTTAGAGGTTTTCCCTTTTTTCCTTTCCCCCAGGAGTTGGGGATGGTGGGAACCACCGCAGCGGATGTGGGCATCTTCAAACAGTTTAGATCCGGAGGTCAAAATCTATAGTGACCCCAAAAAAACCAAGGGGGAGAGAGGGGATGAAGGGTAATCAAACTGATTGGGGAATTGGAACTTTTTTTGGGAGTTGGGGGAAACCAAAATGTCCCGTAACATCAGCATTAGCGGCCGGGTATAAGCCATAAGAAATCAGTAGTCTAGGTGTATTTTTTTGTGTTGGGGCCATAATAACCACCAAAGAAAATTTTGAAGCCTCTAAAGAATTGGGGCATGTTACATCAGAAGCCATTTTATGAAGCATTGTTTCTAGTGAAGAATATCTCTGGCATACAGTACCCTACATATGACAGTACAAGGTCTGTAGTGTGGGATTTCAGGGGGCTTCATGTATTACCATATACTCTGCTTCTCTGGGTCCTATATATCACCATATGGCAGTATATAGTGTCTGTAGTGTAGGGTTTTAGGGGGCTTCATGTATTACCATACAGGATCTGTAGCTTGGGGTCTCAGAGGCCTTCATGTATTGACTTATATTCTGCTGTCCAGGGCTCTAACTATATTGCAGGCTGGCCAAATATCCTCAACATCTGCTCCTGACCACATCACCTGATCTGTAAGGTTATATCCTCACCTGTGATATTGGAGACCTCCCCCTCAGAACATGGAGCGCAGTCATAACAGCAGACATGACGTCCCCCATTAGGAGCTTTCCGGGATCCTGGGGGACACGGCTCATTACATCGGGATTGTGGATCCTTGGAGCAGAAATAAGATGAGTTACATCCTACCCATGACCAAACATCTCCTAAGGTCTCAGCGCTGCAGAACCTCTTGGGTATCATGAGTACTTCCTGCCATGCATCTTCACATACCTGAATTTGATGGCACATGTCTGACCTTGGCTCCACCAACCTCCCTAGATATAAAATATGAACCTTAGGTCATTCTGCTCATGACCTTGGCACAGTGCCCGTCCAGTCCTATGAGAAGTTATCAGTAATATTCACTTATAGGTCAGGTCTACCAGGTTCTTCACTGCCACCAATATCAGGAAGCAGATCTGGAAATTCCAAGTAGATCTTTTTCCTGAGACCTCACAGTTAACTTTTCTTACTCTCTGTGCAAGGGAACTAAAAAAAAACCTTCTCTTGCTTAACAGTATAGGCCACACAAGTTACCCTCTCAAAATGGGGACACGCCACATCAACCTCCCTTCTGCTTCTTCTCTCTCCTCTGTCTGATCTCGAGCACTCTGCCTCTCCAACTTCCTCTGCCTTTCCAACTGCCTCTGCTTCTCCAACTGCCACTGTCTTTCCAACTGCCTCTGCTTCTCCAACTTCCTCTGCCTTTCCAACTGCCTCTGCTTCTCCAACTGCCTCCTCTCTGGTAAAATCCTTTGCCAGCTACAGCTCTTCACCCTCTGTGTTCTGGCACCATCTAATGTTCAAGAGTACACACAGCAGCCACTTGTTACAGGCCTATATCATGTTTCCTAACTAGAAAGAACAAAGATGGCAGCCCTTTCAAAATGGGGACACGCCACACCAACCTCCCTTCTGCTTCTTCTCTCTCCTGTGTCTGATCTCAAGCACTCTGCCTCTCCAACTTCCTCTGCCTTTCCAACTACCTCTGCTTCTCCAACTGCCTCTGTCTTTCCAACTGCCTCTGCTTCTCCAACTTTCTCTGCCTTTCCAACTGCCTCTGCTTCTCCAACTTCCTTCTCTCTGGTAGATTCCTTTGCCAGTCACAGTTCTTAACCTTCTGTGTTCTGGCACCATCTAATGTGCAAGAGTACACACAGCAGCCACTTGTTACAGGCCTATATCATGTCTCCTAACTAGAAAGAACAAAAATGGCAGCCCTGCAGGATACATAGGATTGGGAATGTGGAAGATGTCCCAGAGGTGGGCAAAAGCTCACCAAAGCTCAGGAGGAGGATGTAGGTTTGTTTTGATGGCTTGCTCAGGACACCTTTGAGGGAGAAGAGAACCAAAAGTAGGTATAGATTTCTTCCCATATACCCACTGGAGAGGTTTCACCAGGGTTAGACAAAGTAGGAGGTGGAAAAGCAATGTGATCACTGGATTTCCGGGACTTATTGGAATGGGTTTCAGGTTTTTACTTTTTTAGCCTGTTGTGATCCATGAGAAGATGCCATTGAATCAATCTGCTATTATTGATTAGATGGGTTCAATAAGGTGGGCTTTTTGGGGGTAGCATGATGTAGATGAACAGGCATGATGAACAGTAGAGGCAGAGGACAGCGGTCAGGCCCTGGGAACAATAGGACCAGATGTACATTTGTTTGTGGATGTGGCTTTTACAGGGCAAGTAGAGTGATCAGCGCTCTACAGTGGGTACTGTGGATTTACCTCAGACTGTTTCAACACACATGACTTCTCAGTTCTGGGGATCCCACAGAATCTCTTGCCATTTGTAACAACGCTGGTTGGCGCGGATGGCAACAAAACTTATAAGGAAATTAAGCCAACCATTGATCCCATGCAAGTAATAGAAGGTGTGCATGAAAAATTAATGTAGGCATTTACAGTAAGACACTAAAATACATTTGACCCTAACAACTGTCATTAACCTATCTCTAGCACTGGCTCTAACACCAGACCCATTTTACCTTATTTAATCTCTAATTATATCCCTACTAATGTTCCTCTAGCTATGTTGTTCCTGACCAGAACAGAAAATAATTATCGAAGGGAACTCAGTGACAGAACTCAGTGACAGAACACACTGCAAGACAGACACAAGGCAGAACAAGAGATACAAAAATAAGGACAAACAAGACTCTTATTACTGGGCACAGAAAACTAAAATAGAACAGGACACAACAGGACTAAATATGAAAGATGCTAGAAAAAAAACAAGAGCAGCTAGGAAGACACAAACTCTCAGCTAAAAGTATACTCTGCACTAACTGCCAAGTGAACCTCATCGTTATAGAAAAACTGACACAGGGAAGCCCAGAAACCAACAAAGAACTAAAGATAAACATGGTCTATCTAACTGGGAATAGAAGAATAACCTAAACAGGACTGAATGCTAGAAACAGAGAATGCACAAACTCATAAGACACAAACTCTCAGCTAACAGTATACTCTGCACCAGCCACCAAGTGAACCTCAGAGTTATAGAAAAACTGAAACAGGGCAGAACAGAAGCAGCAGAAAACTAAATACAAAGCAGTGCCTTAACTAACCAGACACAGAAAACTAATTAAAACAGAATTGAATGCAACAAGCTCACAAGACAAAAGCTCCAGCAAACTATATACTCTGTGCCAGCTATCAGCTGAACCTCAGAGTTATAGAAAAAACTGACACAGGGCAGAAGAGAGGCAGCAGAAGAAAAACAGGGCCCTCACTAACTTGGAACATAAAACTAATCAAAAAAGGCCTGAATACAATAATCTCACAAGACACAGGTTCTCAGCATACAGTATACTCCGCTTCAACTGTAAAGTAGATGCAGAGTTATAGAAAAACTGACTCGAGGCAGAACACAGGCAAACAGAGAACTAAAGAGAAACAGTGCTATAACAAACTGGGAACAGAAGACTTACTAAAACAGGACTAAATACAGCAAGGTCACAGGACACAAGCTCTCAGCAAACACTATACTCTTCACTAGCTGATAAGTGCTTAATAGAAAAACTAACACAAGGCAGAACAGACACAAATAGAGAACTAAAGCTAACTGGAAACAGAAAACTGCTAGAATGCTAGAAACAGAATGCAATAAGCTCACAAGATAAAATTTCTCAGCATAAAATATACTCTGTATCAGCCGACATGTGAACTTTAGAGTTATAGAAAAACGGACTCAGGGCTAAACAGAAACAGCAGAGAACTGAAAACAAACAGTGCTCTAACTGGGAACAGAAAACTAATCAAAACAGGACTGAATGCAGCCAGCTCACAAGATACTTGCTCTAAGCATACAGTACACTCTTTACAAGCATCAAAGTTAACCTCAGGGTTATTGAAAAACTAATTTGGGGCACAACAGAAGCTAACACTCTGCAGTAGCTGTCAACTGAACCTCGGCTTAATAGAAAAAACGACACGAAGAAGAACAGAAGCAAACAGAGAACTAAAGACAAACAGATCTCTAGCTAACTAGGAACAGAAAACTAACCTACAGAGCACTGAATGCTAGAAACTGAATGCAATAAGCTCATAAGACACAAGCTATCAGCAAAAAGTATATTCTGTGCCAGCCACCAAGTGAATCTCAAAGTTATAGAAAAACTTGTTCATGGCAGAACAGAAACAACAGACAAAACAGGGCCATAACTAACTAGACAGAGAAAACTAATCAAAAACAGGACTGAAAGCAACAAGCTCAAGAAACACAAGCTCTTGGAAAACAGTATACTCTACGCCAGCTGGCAACTGAACCCTTGTAACGCAGAGGTGGATTCGCTGGACCACCGCAAGCAATAATAGTTAAGCCATGCCAGGGAGCGGAGTCTAAGTAGCCCCCGGTATTCACCAGAGCCCACCGCAAAGCGGGATGGACTTGCTGTGGCGTGAGGCTACCAGGTCGCTACCCCTGACGTGACTTGCTTGCGGCGGTGGTGGCCGGAGTAATGCGTGGTCCAGAATCGAGATCCGGAGACGTAGTTGGGGACAGGCAGGCGGTCAGGCCAGGTGGCAGAGGTTCGTGGTCAGAGACGGGCAGAAGGTCAGGGCAGGTGGCAACAGGCAAGGGCGGACTGGTACACGGGAAGACAAAACGGACTCTAACTTCTACAAGGCTCTCCAAACACACACCAACGAACTGGCAGCAAGTGTTGGAGGCGTGCACCGAAAATAGGGTCAGCGGCCAATTAGCGGCGCACTGGCCCTTTAAATCCAGACCAGCCGTCGCGCGCCCTAAGCAGCCGGTACGCGCGCGGCGGCTGTCAGAGCCAGACGGAAGGAGCACAGAAGCGGGGACTGGTGAGTATGGGGTTTCCTAGGCAAAGGCCGGACCACGACTGCGGGCAGCAGCGGCTCCCGCGCCGGACCCCGTAAGAACAGGGGGACGCCAGGGGGGGTCGCGGTTCCGCACTTCATGACAACCCTAGAGTTATAGAAACACTGATGAGAGCAGAAAAAACGCAAACAGAGAACTGAAGACAAACCGTGCATACATCAAGCTCACAAGACGCAAACTCTCAGCTAATAGTATGCTCTGTGCCAGCTACTAGGTGAAGATCAGCTTTATAGAGGACATGCAATCAAGCATTCCCAATAATCAAGCTTACATGTGAAGCTTGTTCAGGGTATAGCTACAGACTCATTCAATCTAGAAAGACGGAGGTGGGAGGATTCCCGCGATTCATAGCAACACTTTGAAAAAAAAGTAGGGAGCTTAGTAAGAACAGGGATGACTCCAATCCAGGTGTCAGAGATTCTCTCACTTTCTGCAAAATATCTTGATAGGGCTGCAATAAAATTGTTGAGTGCTCTTATCTCAGTTGGCATCTAGGTGCAAGCAGCGGCTAAGGCTGAAACACTGGGATCTTCTGATCCTGTCTGTTCAGCTCCCAGGAGGCCGCGGGGCAGGTGCGCAATGTGATGACGTCATCGCGCGCCCGCTCCGCGTCCTGCACTCTGCTGCCGGCGGTGCTCCGGGGAAGAGGAGGCAGAGACATCAGGTAAGTATTGTTTTTACTTATTTTTTTTAAAACTACTAGCCCTGTCTAGCTATATACTGCCCTGTCTAGCTATTTACCAGCCCTGTCTAGCTATATACTGCCCTGTCTAGCTATTTACCAGCCCTATCTAGCTATATACCAGCCCTGTCTAGCTATATACCAGCCCTGTTTAGCTATATACTGCCCTGTCTAGCTATATATTGCACTGTCTAGCTATATACTGCCCTGTCTAGCTATATACCAGCTCTGTCTAGCTATATACTGCCCTGTCTATCTATATACCAGCCCTGTCTAGCTATATACTGCCCTGTCTAGCTATATATTGCCCTGTCTAGCTATATACCAGCCCTGTCTAGCTACATACTGCCCTGTCTATCTATATACCAGCCCTGTCTAGCTATATACCAGCCCTGTCTAGCTATATACTGCCCTGTCTACCTATATACTGCTCTGTATAGCTATATACCTGCCCTGTCTAGCTATATACGGTCCTATCTAGCTATATACTGCACTGTCTAGCTATACACTGCCCTGTCTACCTATATACCACCCCTGTCTAGCTATATACTGCCCTGTCTACCTATATATCAGCCCTGTCTAGCTATATACTGCCCTGTCTACCTATATAGTGCCCTGTCTAGCTATATACAAGCCCTGACTATCAGCTATATAACTGCCCTGTCTACCTATATACCTCCCTGTCTAGCTATATACCAGCCCTGTCTAGCTATATACTGCCCTGTCTAGCTATATACAATCCTTGTATAGCTATATACCTGCACTGTATAGCTATATACTGCCCTGTCTACCTATGTACCAGCCTTGTTTAGCTACATACTGCCCTGTCTAGCTATATACTGCCCTGTCAAGCTATATACCAGCCCTGTCTAGCTATATACCAGCCCTTTCTAGCTATATACTGCCCTGTCTGCCTATATACTGCCCTGTCTAGCTATATACTGCCCTGTCTGCCTATATACTGCCCTGTCTAGCTATATACCAGCCCTGTCTAGCTATATACTGCCCTGTCTACCTATATACTGCCCTGTCTAGCTATATACTGCCCTGTATGCCTATATACTGCCCTGTCTACCTATATACTGCCCTGTCTAGCTATATACCAGCCCTGTCTAGCTATATACTGCCCTGTCTAGCTATATACCAGCCCTGTCTAGCTATATACTGCCCTGTCTAGCTATATACCAGCCCTGTCTAGCTATATACTGCCCTGTCTAGCTATATACCAGCCCTGTCTGCCTATACACTGCCCTGTCTGCCTATATACTGGCCCTGTCTACCTATATACTGCCCTGTCTGCCTATATACGGCCCCTGTCTACCTATAAGTGGCCCTGTCTATATACTGTCCCTGCCTGGCTACATACTAGCCCTGTCTGCTTACATACTGGCCCTGCCTGCTTACATACTGGCCCTGCCTGCCTACATACTGTCCCTGACTGCCTACATACAGTCCCTAGCTGACTAATTACTGGCCCTAGCTGACTAATTACTGGCCCTACCTGGCTAATTACTGGCCCTACCTAGCTAATTACTGGCCCTACATGGCTAATTACTGGCCCTACGTGGCTGATTACTGGGGGCAGCCCTAGCTACCTGGCTAGTTACTGGGGAAGCCCTAGTTACCTGGCTAGTTACTGGGGGCAGCCCCAGCTACCTGGATAATTACAGGGGAGGCCCTGTCTACCTATCAAATTAATGGAAGAAGGCCCTGTTTACCTACCTAATGGGGGTCTACCTATTTACATGCCACTTATCTGACATTTTTTAATTTCTAATTTCTTGGGTCTAACATACGCTGTTTGTGGAATTGATAGGTAAGTGCTGGAAAAGAGAGGAGTCTAAGATGTATTTGTGGTAAATTCTACAGTGACAAGAAGTGACCACTAGAAGATGACACTGCATGCTGTACTGGACAGAGAAAGAAATGGAAGGGAATGACTCATCAGGGAAGACATCATGTAGGTTTGGGCCAGATGGAGAAGAAAAGGAGAAGAAGACAACTCCCATCAAAGATTACATAGTTACATAGTTACATAGTACGGTTGAAAGAAGACACGTGTCCATCAAGCTCAACCAAGGGTGGGGAAAATGTGAGTGAAGGGAGAGACAAGGACATTATGCCCAGCCTCACCTCTGGTTAATTACCTTGAAACCTACAAGGCATGAACCAATCTGCTCCAGTGGAGACCGTATCTCTGACCCCATAGCCTCCACCAGCCAGGATCCAGAATTTTACATGGCTACGTACGCATTAATATTCTTTAGTTCAAGGTAGGTATCTAAGCCTTTCTTGAAACTCTCTACAGTTCCTGCCGTGACCATCTCCTCAGGAATGCTATTCCACAGATTCACAGTTCTTACAGTGAAGAATGCTCTTCTCCTCTGGAGATTGAATCCTTTTTTTCTCTAGTCGAAGGGAATGTCCCCTTGTCTTTTGAGGGGGCTTCACTTGAAATAATTTCTCCCCATACTTTTTGTAGGGACCATTTATATATTTATATAAATTAATCATGTCCCCTCAAGCCGTCTTTTCTCAAGACGAAATAAGTTCAATTCTACTAACCTCTCCTCATAACTAAGATGCTCCATTCCCCTTATAAGTTTGGTTGCTCGTCTTTGTACTCTCTCTAGCTCCATTACATCTCTTCTATAAACTGGGGCCCAGAACTGAACAGCATATTCTAAGTGAGGACGTACCAATGCTTTGTACAGCGGTAGAATTACATCCTTGCCCCGCGAGTCCATGCCTCTTTTAATACACGCCAATATCTTACTTGCCCTAGAGGCAGCTGATTGACATTGCATGCTATTCTGTAGTCTATGATCTACAAGATCGCCCAGATATTTCTCAACAAGCGATTCTCCAAGTTTTTCTCCCCCTAGGACATATGATGCCTGTAGATTATTTCTCCCCAGATGCAGAACCTCACATTTATCCACATTGAACCCCATTTGCCAAGTGGATGCCCAAGCACTCAGTGTGTCCAGGTCAGCTTGCAATTTATGAGTATCTTACATAAATTGCACTACCCTGCATAGCTTGGTGTCATCTGCAAAAATAGAAAACGTGCTATCGATCCCTTCCACTATATCGTTAATAAATACATTAAATAAGAGAGGACCCAATAATGAGCCCTGCGGACACACCACTCATAACTAGGGACCACTCAGAGTAGGAGTCATTTACCACCACTCTCTGCGTACGATCCAGCAGCCAGTTTTTAATCCAATTACACACCGTTATCTCTAACCCAATGGATTCTAATTTACCCAAGAAACGCTTATGAGGGACAGTGACGTCTCCTGTGAGTCCCTGCTGTCAGGGGTCTTTTTACTTCTTTGTTGAATCAGTGCTGTATTTATGTGATGGTGACCTGACTACTGGGGATGTGATTGGGGGGGTTGTAGGTTATGCTGGTGCTTATGTAGTGTCAGTGTGGGCTTGTCCCTGATTGTAAAGCAAGTGCACTCCTGACTCTGTGACGAGGGGTTTCTCTGCACCACTGTTTCTTTCTGGGTTGTGTGTAGGGGGCTCTCACACCGAGCGGTTTTGGTGCATTTTTTTGCAGAAATGTACAGCATTAATTGCTCTGCCTCTCTGCACAAAAACGCACCAAGAACACATCAAAAATGCTCTGTGTGAAAGCAACCTTATAGTGTAGTTTATTTTAGAAACTGGCGAGGTGCGAGAACAAGGGGCATTTTTTAAGCGGATATTGTATGTGGGATCGTGGGGGCTTTGTGACAGGGCTGATTTTTATTCCCATTCCGGCCCTGGAAAGGGGTGACTTTCCTTTGCCTTGTAGGATTTTGCAGTTGTCCCTGTGGCCATCGTGTACAATTTCTCTTTTGGGCTAGTCCCTAAGAAAGATTGCAAATATTATATTGTTATCACTTTGGACAAGTCATTGTCTGGACTGGCTGTATCAATGACAACATTTCATTTTGCTTCAAATGTATTGCTCTGTCTGTATGGATTGTTAGGTTGTTGTGTGGGATTGTTTTCTCTCCTGTCTAGTTCTGTGAATGTGTCTGGGATTGTTCTGTGTCTGATTATTGTTAGTTCTATTGTGTGGGATTGGACTGCTCATGTCTGTTATGTTGTAGTGGGATTGCTCTCGTCCTGTTAGTTCTGTTGTGTGCGGGTCACTCTGGTCCTGTCTTTTGTTAGTCGCTGTGTTGGGATTGATATGTACTTGGTATAATTCTGTGCGTTGTGTGGGATTGCTCTGGTCTGTCTAGTTCTGAGTGTGGGATGCTCTGTTCCTCGTCTGAGTTCTGTTGTGTGGGAGGGCTTTGTCCTGTCTAGTTCTGTTGTGTGGGAATTGTTTTTCTGTTCCTGTCTAATTCTTTGTGTAGGATATTGATCTGTACTGTCCTTGTTATGTTGTGTAGGATTGTTTCTGGTCCCTGTCTATTCTGTTATGTGGGAGTTGCTCTGTACTGTCTAGTTCTGTTGTGTGGGGATTGTTTCTCTCCTGTCTAGTTCTTGTTGTTGTGTGGGGATTACTCTGTACCTGTTCTAGTTCTGTTGTGTGTGGGATTGCTCTGTCCTATTCTCTTGTCTGTTTGTGTCGGGAATGTTTGTCCTATTCTCTAGTTCTGTTGTTGTGGGATTGCCTTGTTGTTCTCTTGTTTGTTTCTGTTGTGTGGGGATTTGCTAAGTATGGTTAGTTCTGTTGTGTGGGATTACTCTGTCCTGTCTAGTTCTGTTCTGTGGGGATTGCTGCTGTCCTATGCTCTTAGTTTGATGTGTGTAGGGATTGCTCTGTTCCTATTTCTCTAGTTCTAGTTGTGTAGGATTGACTTTTTGCTGTCCTTTCTCTAAGTTCTGTTTGTATGTGAGATTGTTTGTCCTATTTCTTTCTTTTTTTTTAGGGGTTCCTTGTTGTGAGGTGATTGGCTTGACATGTCTGTCTGATTGTCTGAGTTTGTTGTTTGTGGGATTGCTCTAGTCCTCTCTAGTTTGTTGTGTGGGTTAGCATTTGTCCTGTCTAGTTATGTTTGTGGGGCTTGCTCTAGTCCTGTCTTTTGTCTAAGTTCTGTGTGTGGTGAGATTGATCTTCGTCCTGTTAGTTTGTGGTGTGCCGGGATTGCTCTGTCCTCTCTAGATATGTTGTGTTGGGACTTGCTCCTGTCCTTTTGTCTTGTATTGTTTGTTTTGGCGATTAGACTCTGGCCATTGTTGTCTCTTTCTGTTGTGTTGGGATTGTGTCTGTCTTTTGTCTGAGTTTTGTTGTGTGGGTTTAGGATTGATTTTCTGTGCTGATTAAGTTCTGTTGTATGGGATTACTCTGTCCTTGTCTATTGTCTAGTTCTGTTGTGGTGGGTTTGCTCGCTGTCATGTCTAGTTTGTTGTAGTGTGATCTAGCTTCTGTCTTATTGTCTAGTTCTGTTGTGTGGGATTGCTTGGTCTGTCTTAGTTGGTTGTGTAGGGATTGGCTTGTCCTATTGTTAGTTCTTTTTGTGTGGGATTGCATCTGTCTGTGATTGTATAGTTCTGTTGTGTGGGTTTGCTGTGTTCTATTGTCTAGATTTGTTGTGTGGGATAGTTTCTGTTACGGTCTAGTTATGTTGTGTGGATTGGTTTCTTTCTTGTCTTAGTTCTGTTGTGTGGAATGCTTGTCCTTTATTGTCTAGTTCTGTTGTGTTTGGATTTTGCTACAAGATCCTAATTCTTAACTCCCCAAATTCTGGTTCACACATTTTGTCTCTTCCGGCATTTTGGCACCCACAGGCACTTATCGTGTTATAAGATTGTACAGACAGGTTGGCAGGATCATCACTTTTTTTTTTTTTTATGTTAATATAACACGCATGTCTCTTTTGTAAGTAGCTTTTAAAAATGTATGTCAGTTTTGTCTTGTGCTTGATACCTCTATATTGTAAAGTGCTTGGCGGAATATGTTGGCGCTGTATAATAAAGGATTATTATTATTTATTGATCTCTATCTTTGCCTGTGTTTGCTGGTTGTGGGATTGCTTCTGTCCTGTTCTAGTTTGTTGTTGTGGGATTGCTACACTGTCCTATTGATCTAGAGTTTGTTGTGTGTGGGATTGCTTCTTGTCAGTCTAGTTCTTGTAGTGTGGGAGTTGCTGTGTTCCTGTTCTAGTTTGTTGTGTTGGGATTGCTATTGTCTATTGTTAGTTTTTCTAGTTGTGTGAGATTGCTCTGTTCATGTTAGTTTGTTCCTACTGTGTGCATAGATCAGATGCATGTACAACTGTCTACTATTGCTACTTCAAATTCTGTTTTAGTTCTTTTGTGTGGGATTGCTCTGTCTAATATTGTCTAGTTCTGTTTATGTGGGATAGCTCTGTCCTGTCTAGTTTTGTCCTGTGGGATTCCTTACTGTACCTCTCTATTGTCTGTTATGTTGTGTGGGACTTGATCTGTTATGTCTAGTTCTTTTGTGTGGGAATTGCTTTGTCCTGTTATTATCTAGTACCTAGATTTATGTGTAGTGGGAATGCTCTGTCCTGGGTCTAGTTTTGTGTGTGTGGATTTTTTTTTTTTTTTTTTAGCTTGCTGTCCTATTGTCTAGTTTGTTGTGTGGGATTGCTTCTAGTCCTGTCTTAGTTCTGTTGTGTAGGGTTGCTCTGTCTTGGTCTAGTTTGTTTGGGAGATTTGTGTTGAGGATTTTGCCTCTGTTCATGTCTATTGTCTCAGTGATATGTTGTTGATGGGATTGCTCTGTCTGTCTTTGTTTGTGTGTGTGGGATTGCTGTGTCCAATTGTCTAGTTCTGTTGTGGTTGTGGTGTGGATTTTCTAATCTCCTCATTGTCTTAGTTCTGTGGTGTGGGATTGCTACTGTCCTGTTAGTTCTGTTGTTGTGGATTGTTCTGTCCTGTCTAGCTGGTTGTGTGGGATTGCTTGCTTTACTGTCTATTTGCTCTAGTTGTGTTATGTGTGGGGTGTCTGTTTGTCTATTGTCTAGTTCTGTTGTGTGTGATTTCTCTTTCCTGTCTATTGTCTAGTTCTGTTGTGTGGGATTGCTCTGTCCTGTCTATTGTCTAGGTCTGTTGTGTGGGATTGTCCTGTCTATTGTCTAGTTCTGCTGTGTGGGATTGCTCTATCCTCTGTATTGTCTAGATCTCTTGTGTGGGATTGCTCTGTCCTGTCTATTTCTGTTGTGTGGGAATGCTCTGTTCTGTCCTATTGTCTACTTCTGTTGTGTGGGATTGTTCTGTCTATTGTCTAGTTCTGTCGTGTGGGATTGCTCTTGTCCTTTTGTTCTATTTGTCTAAGTTCTGTGTGTGTGGGATTACTCGGTCTGTCTATTGTCTCAGTTCTGTTTGTGTGGGATTGCTTGTCGGTATTTGTAACCAGTTCTGTTGTGTGGGGATTTGCTGTTGTCCAAATGTCTAGGTTCTGGTGTGGTTGTGTGTCGGGATTGCGACAGTCCTATTGTCTAGTTCTGTTGTGGTGTTATTGCTCAGTCCTGATTGTCTAGTTCTTGTTTGTGTGGCATTGCTTTTCCTATTGTCTAGTTCTGTTGTGTAGAGATTGCTACTGTTCTATTGTTCTAGTTTGTTGTGTGGGATTGATCTGTCAATTGTCTAGTTCTGTTGTGTGGGATTGCTCTGTCCTCGTCATAGTCTCTGTTGTCGTGGGTTTGCTCTCTATCTGTCTAGTTATGTGTGTGTGTGGGATTGCTCTGTCCTGTCTAGTTGTCCTGAGGGATTGCTATGTCCTCTCTTTATTGTTAGTTGGTTGTATGTGTGGGAATGATTAGTCCTGCTCTAGTTCTGGGTTTGAGGGATTGCTCCTGTTCCTGTCTATTTCTGTCTCTGTGGGATTGTGTCTTGTCCTCTCGATTGTCTTGTTCTGTTTGTGAGGGATTGCTCTGTCCTGTCTTGAATTGATAGTTTGTTGTGTGGGATTGCTCTTGTGCATGTCCTGGTTTGTTTGTTTGTGTGTGTAGGGATTGCTCTGTCATCTCTTCATTGTTAGTTCTGTTTGTGTATAGTTCGTGAGATTGCTCTGTGCTATTGTCTCGTTCTGTGAGTTTTGGGGTGGAATGGTGTTGTGGGATTGCTTCTTGTCTATTGTCTAGTTCTGTTGTGTGGGATTGCTCTGTCCTATTGTCTAGTTCTAAGGTGGTAGGTGTGTGGGATGCTTCTGTCCTGTATGAAGTTCTTTTGTTGTGGGATTGACTCTGTCCTCGTCTAGTTTCTGATTGTGTCGTTTGTGTTTGCTGCTCGTCCTCTCTATTGTCTAGTCTATCGTTGTGTGTGAATGCTCTGTCCTATTGTCTAGTTGTTGTGTGGGATTGCTCTGTCTATTGTTAGTTCTGTGTGTGTGGATTTGATCTGTCCTTATTGTCTAGTTATTTTTTGTCGTGGGATTGCTCTGTCTGTTGTTTTTTGTTGAGGGATTGCTCTGTTGTCTAGTTCTGTCTGTGGGATTGCTCTGTCCTTCTCTTATTGATCTAGTTCTGTATGTGTGGGAATGGTCTGTCCTGTCTAGTTCTTGTTGTGGAGGGATTGCTAGTGTTCCTGTCTAGTTCTTCCTGGTGGGATTGCTCTGTCCTTTGCTATTGTTAAGTTCTTGTTGTGGTGGGGATGATCTGTCCTGGTCTAAGTTACTGTTGTGAGGGAATGCTCTGTCCTGTTATTAGGTTTCTGTGGGATTACTCTAGTTGCCTCTCTACTGTCTAGTTCTGTTGTGTGGGATTTGCTATGTCCTTATTGTCTAGTTTGTCTGTGTGGGATTGCTTTGTCCTGTCTAGTTCTGTTGTGTGGGATTGCTCTGTCCTATTGTCTAGTTCTGGGGGGTGTGTGTTGGGGGATTCCTCTGTTCCTGTCTAGTTCTGTTGGATTGGAGAATGCCTCTGTCTTGGCTAGTTCTGTTGGTGTGGGATTGTTCTGTCCTATTGTCTAGTTTGTTGTGTGGATTGCTGTCCAATTGTTAGTTTCCGTTGTGAGGATTGCTTACTGTCTGTCTAGTTCTGTTGTGTTGGGATGCTTCTCTGTCTAGTTCTGTTGTGTGGGATTGCTCTGTTTTATTGTCTAGTTCTGTTGTGTGGGATTTGCTTCTGCTCCTATTGTACTCAGTTCTGTTGTGTTGGGTTGCTTATCTGTCTATTGGTCTAGTTTCTGTTAGTGGTCGTGGGATTGCTCTGTCCTATTGTCTAGTTTGTTGTAGACATGTGGGATTGGGGGGGGCTGCTGTTTCTATTGTCTAGTTCTGTTGTGTGGAATTGTTCTGTCCTAACTGATTCTGTTGTGTAGGATTGCTCTATCTTATTTTCTAGTTCTTGTTTTTTGTGGGATGGTTCTGTCTGTTTGTTTCTGTTGGTGTGGAGATTGCTCTCTCTTGTTTCTGTCTAGTTTTGTGTTGTGTGGAGTGCTGTCTATTCATCGTCTTTTGTCTAGTTGTGTTGTGTGGGAGTGCTCTGTCCTGGTTATTGTATAGGTCTTGTTGTGTGGGAATTGCTTCTGGTCCTGTCTTTTGTCTAGTTCTGTTGTGTGGGGATGTTTTGTGACCTATTGTCTATTTATGTTGTGTTGGGATTACTCGTGTATTCCTTGTCTTATTGTATAGTTCTATTGTGTGGGATTGCTACTGTTCCGTCTAGTTCTGTTCTGTGGGATTGTTCTGTCCTGATTGTCTAGTTTGGTTTTCGTTCGACTTGCTCTGGTCTGTTATGAGTTCTAGTTGTGGTGTTGGGAAGGTGTGTGGATTTGCTCTGTCCTTTTTTGTCACTTGGTCGATTGTGTGGGATTGCTATTCTGTCCCTATTTTATAGTTCTGGTTGTGTGGGATTGCTTGTGTCCTGTCTAGTTATGTTGTGTGAGATTGCTCTGTCTGTCTGTTCTGTAACTGTGTGGGGATTTCTTTTAGAACCTTTCTTATTGTCTAGTTCTGTTGTGTGGGATTGTTCTTTCCTGTCTAGTTCTTTTGTGTGGGATTGCTCTTTCCTGTCTAGTTATGGTTTGTTGTGTAGGGGATTGCTTAGTCTGTTCTATTGTCTAGTTGTGTTGTGTGGGATTGCTGTGTCCTGTCTGGTTCTGTTGTGTGGGATTGCTCTGTCCTGTTGTCTAGTTCTGTTTGTGTTGAGATTGCTTTCTGTCCTATTGTTCTGTATCTGTGTGTAGAATTGCTCTGCCTATTGTCTAATTCTGTTGTGTGGGATTGCTCTGTCCTATTGTCTAGTTCTGTTATGTGGGATGTGGGATTGCTCTGTCCTGTCTAGTTATGTCCTGTGGGATTACTCTTTCAAGTCTCTTGTCTGGTTCTGTAGTGTGGGACTAAATAATGTTCTAGTTCTGGTGTGTGGGATGGTTCTGTCCTGTCTAGCTCTGTTGTGTGGGATTGCTCTATCCTGTTATGTTAGATCTCTATGTGTGGGGATTGCTCTGTCCTATTGTCTAGTTCTGTTGTGTGGGGTTGTTCTGTCTATTGTCTAGTTCTGTTGTGTGGGATTGCTCTTTTTTTATATTGTTCTAGTTGTGTTGTGTGGGATTGTTCTGTCCTGGGTCTATCGTCTTAGATTCTGTTGTGTGGGATTGCGTCTGTCTATGTTCAAGTTCTGTGTGTGGGATGCCTTTCTATTGTCTAGTTCGGGTGTGTGGGATTGCTCTGTCCTATTGTCTAGTTCTGTTGTGTGGGATTGCTCTGTCCTGTATAGTTCTGTTGTGTGGGATTGCCTTTTCTTTCTATTGTCTAAGTTCTGTTGTGTGATGTTTTATTTTTTTTTTTTTTTTTACTTGTCTGATTGTTAGTTCTGTTAGATGGAGATGTTGTCCTATTGTTTATAGTTCTGTTGTGTGGATTGCTCTTGTCCTCGTAGTTACTGGTTGTGTGGGATTAGCTTGGGTCCTCTCTTGTTCTGTTTGTTTGGGATTGTGACTGTCCTGTTATTGTCCGAGATTATTGTGTGGGATTGCTCTTTCTTGTGTTATTTTCTAGTTCTAGTTTGTGAGGGGATTGCTTTTCCTCATTGTCTATAGTTTGTGTGTTGGGATTGATGTGTTTCCTGTCTATTGTTCTAGTTCTGTTGGGTGGTATGGCTCGCTGTCTATTGTCTAAGTTCTGTTATGTGTGGGATTTGGCTCTGTACCTGTCTAGTTTGTTGTGGGGATTGCTCTGGTCATGTCTAAGTTTGTCCTGTCGGGATTGCTTCTGGTCCTCTCTGATTGTCTAGTTTGTTGTGTGGGACTGATCTGGTCTGTCCTAGTTCTGGTTGTGGTAAGGATGGGGTTGTGATGGGATTGCGGCCTGTCCTTGCTATAGTTTCTGTCCTGTGGGATTGCTGATCTGTCTATTGGTCTAGTTCTGTTGTGTGGGATTGCTCTGTTCCTTCTAGTTCTGTCTGTGGGATCCTCTTGTCTCTCTCTAATTGTCTAGTTCTGGTATGTGTGGATGATCTTGTCCTGGTTAGTTTGTATGTGTGTTGGATTGCTTCCTGGTCCTGTCTAGCTTCTGTGGGATAGCTCTGTACTCTTAATTGTTAGTTCTGTTGTGTGGGGACTTGATCATGACCCTGTATTGTTACTACTCTGATGGGATTGCTCTGTCCTCTCTATTGTCTAGTTCTGTTGTGAGGGATAGATCTGGTTCCAGTAGTCATGTTCTGTTGTGTGGGATTTGCTCCTGTCCTTCTATTTTATAGTTGTGTGGGATTGCTTTGGTACTATTGTCTATTTCTGGTGTGGATGTGGGATTGCTATGCTGTTACCTATTGTCTCTCAGTTCTGTGTGTGGGATTCGCTACTGTTTCTGGTTCTATTGTATAGTTCTGTTGTGTGGGATTGCTCTGTCCTATTTTCTGAGTTCTGTTGTATGGGGATGCTCCTGTCTGTCCTAGTTATGTTGTGTGAGATAGCTGCATGTTGTACTGTCTAGTTCTGTACTGTTGCGTGTGACTTTGCTCTGTCTCTGTCTTTGTTCTGTTGTGTTGGATTGTTCTGTCCTGACTGATATGTCGTGTTGTTGGATTCCTCTGTCCTATTGTCTAGTTTCTTTGTCGTGTGTGGGATTGCTCTGTATATTACTCTAGTTCTTGTTGTTGTGGGATTGCTACTGGAATATTGTCTAGTTCTGTTTAGTAGTGTTGTGGGATTGCTGCCTGTTCCTATGTCTAGGTTTGTGTGTAGAATTTACTTATCATATTTTTATAAGTTCTGTGTTTGTGGGGATTGTTCTGTCTCTGTCTAGCTTGAGTGTGTTTCTGTTATTGTCTAGTTCTGTTGTGTGGGATTGCGTAACTGTCTGTTGATTGTCTAGGTGTGTTGTGTGGGTTTTTGCTGGCTGTCCTGTCTATTGTCTATTCTGTTGTGTGTGGGATTGCTAGGTGTTCTATTGTCTATTTATGTTGTATGTGGGATTACTTGGTCATGTCTATTGTCTAAGTGCTATGGTGTGGGATTGATACTGTCCTGTTCTGAGTTCTGTTGTATCGTTGAGATTTGCTCTGTTTGTCTGACTTCTGTTGTGTGGGATTGCTTGTGTCTGTTTGTCTAGTTCTGTGTGTGGGATTGCTCTGTTCCTATTGTCTTAGTTCTATGAGTTGTTAGTGAGGATTGTTCTGTCTAATTGTCTAGTTTGTTGTGTGGGAAATTGCTCTATCATGTTGTCTGAGTTTCTGTTTGTGGATTTGCTCTGTTGCGGTTCTATTGTCTAGTTGATGTGTGGGAATTGATCTGTCTAATTGTCAAGTTCATGTTGCTTGGTTGGGAGTTGCTCTGTCCTGTCTGTTCTGTTGTGTGGGATTGCTTCGTTGTTAGTGTCTATTGTGTGGGATTGCTCTGTCCTCCTCTAGTTCTCGTCTGTGTGGGATTGCTACTGTCCTGTTCCCCCCCCCCCAAACCCCCCCCCCCCCCCCCCCCCCCCACCCCCCCCCCCCCCCCCCATCCCCCCCCTCCCCATTGTCTGAATTATTGCTTGTGTGGGTTGTTCTTGTCCAGTCTAGTATGTTGTGTGTGGAATTGCTTATTTTTTTGCTATTTTTCTAGTTCTGTTGTGAGGGATTTGCATATTCATGTACTGTTATTTTCTGTTGTGTCGGGATTGCTTGTCCTATTGTCTAGTTCTGTTTGTGTGCGGGATTGATGTGTCTGGTATATTGTTAGTTCTGTTGTATGAGGGATTGCTGTTTTATTGTACGGTCTTTTTATGTTAGTGTTGTGGATAGCTCTGTACCTGTCTAGTTCTGTTGTGTGTCGTGGTATTGCTATGTCTATATGTCTAAGTTTCTGTTGTGTGGGATTGCTGCTACTGTTCCTGTCTAGATTTTGTTGTGTGGGATTGTTCTGTCCCTGTCTTGTTATGGTTGAGTGGGAGTTGCGTATGTATGTCTAGTTCTGTTTTGTGTAGGGGTGTTGCTCTGTCTTATTGTCTTGTGCTGTTGTGTGGGATTGCTTGTGCATATTGTTAGTTATGTTGTTTGGGATTGCATATAGTCTTTGTCAGTTCTGTTGTGTCGGGTTTGCTTGTGCCTATTGTCTTGTTTGTTGTGTGGGGAGTGCTGCCTGTCCTGTCTAGTTTTGTATTGGATGTGTTCGGATTTCTATTTTCTGTCTATTGTTAGTTTTGTTGTGTGGGATTGCATCCTGTCGTTATTATCTAGTTCTGTATGTGTGGCTTTGCTTGACTGTACATGTTTATTGTCTAAAGTCTGGTTGTGTGGGATTTCTTCTGTCATAGTCTAGTTTTTGTTGTGTGGATAATGTTCTGTCCTTAATAACTGTTTATGTTGTGTGGATTGCATTGATGTCCTGTCTAGTTATGTTCATGTTGTTGGCATTGGCTTCAAGTCTGCCTCCAGTTATGTTGTGTGGGATTGCTCTGTCCTATTGTCTAGTTATGTTGTGTGTAGGATTGCTTGTCCTATTGTTACTTGTTCTGTTGTATGTGGATTGCTATTGTCCCCTATGTTCTTTTTTTGTTTGTGGTGGGTAGGCTCTGTTCTGTTGTCTATTTCTGTTGTGTGTGAATTGTACTGGGTTATAGTTCTAGTTCTGTGTGTGTGGGGTTCACTTCATCCTCTCTATTGTCCTGATCTCTTGTGTAGGGTTGCTTGTCCTAATTGTTGAGTTCTGTTGTTGTGGAGATTGTTCTGTCTATGTCTAGTGTTGGTGTGTGTGGGGATTTGCTACTGTCTTATTGTCTGAGTTCTTGTTGGGTGGGACTGCATACGTTCCTATTGTATTGTTTCTGTTGTGTAAGGGATTGCTCTGTCCTCCTTATTTTTTTTTTTTTTTTTTCTATTTTGTTGTGTTGGGGATTGCTTGTCCCGGTTCTAGTTTCTGTTGTGTGGGAATGCTCTGTCCTGTATAGTTCTGTTGTGGGGGATTGCTCTGTAACGATGTTCTATAGTTAGTTCTGTTGTGTGGGTGCGCTCTTTCGCTGTCTATTTGTCTAGGTCTGTGTTGACAGGGATTGCTTTTTGGCTGGTCCTGTCTAGTTCTGCTGTGTGTGGGATTGCTGCTGTCACTGTCTAGTCTCTGTTGTATGTGTGGATGGCTACTGTCATGTGTTGGTGTTCTGATATTGTCGTGGGATTCGCTTCTGTGCTGTCTCAGTTCTGTTGTGTGGGATTGCTTATGTTATTGTGTAGTTTGTGGGTTGTGTGGGATTGCTTGTCTATGTTAAGTTCTGTTGGAAGTGTGTGGGATATGTTCTGTTACCTATTGGTCTAGTTTGTTGTGTGGGGTTTGCTTCTGTCCTGGTTATTACTGTGTGTGTGTGTGGGGATTGCTCTGTCCTTTTCTATTGTCTATTCTGTGGGTGTGTGGGGATTGACTAGTCTGTCTTTCTTGTTGTTCTCTCGTTCTGTTGTGTTGTTGGATTGCTCTGTACCTGTCTAGTTTGTTGTGTGGGATTTGCTTGTACTGTTCTGAATCTTGTCTAGTTCTGTTGTGTGAGATTGCTCTTGTCCTGTCGTGTTATGTTTGTGTGTGGGATTGCTCTCTATATTGTTAGTTTGTTTTGTGTGAATTGCTTGTCCTGTCATTCGTTCTGTTGTGTGGGGATTGCTCCTGTTTGTCTAGTTCTGATTGTGTAGGGATTGCTGTGTACTGTACTAGTTATGTTGTGTTGTGGGTTTTGCTCTGTCCTGTCTATTGTCTAGATCTAGTTGTGCAGGTGATTGCTTGTCATTGGTCTATTGCCTAGTTTCTGTTTTGTGTGGATTGCTATGTCCTATTTTCTAGTTTGTTGTGTGTGTGATTGCTCTGTACTGTCTAGTTCTGTTGTGTGGGATTGCTATTGTCCCGGTCTAAGTTCTGTAGTGTGGGATTGCTCTCTTTGTCTATTGTCTAGTTCTGGTTGTGTGGTGGATTGCTCTTCCTGTCGAGTTTCTGTTGTTGTGGGATTGTTGTTTCCTGTCTATTGACTAGTTATGTATGTGTAGGGATTGCTTCTGTCTTGTCCTATTGTCTAGTTTTATGTTCTGTGGGATTTCTCTATTCTTTTGTCTAGTTCTGTTGTGTGGGATTGCTTCTGTATCTCTACAAAACATAAAAAAATCGTATAAAACAATAAAAGTTATGTTATGTGAGGATTGCTTCTGTCCTCTTGTCTAGTTCTGTTGTGTCGGATTGCTCTGTCCTATTGTTCTTGGTTCTGTTGTCGGGGTGATTGCTTCTTTTCTATTGTTGGTTTCTGGTTATGGTGGTGGTATTTGCTCATGTCTGTTCTATTGTCTAGTATTTTGTGTGTAGTGGGATTGCTTCTGTCTGTCCTAGTTGTTCTATTGTTGGGATTGGCTCTGTGCTGATCTAGTTCTGTTTGTCTTGGGATTGCTCTTCTGTCTAAGTTCTGTTGTGTGGGATTGCTTTGCTCTGTCTATTGTTTTAGTTTGTTGGTTGTGTGGGATTTCTCCGTCCTATTGTATAGTTCTGTTGTGTGGGATTGCTCTGTCCTGTCTATTTCTGTTGTGTGGGATTGCTCTGTCCTGTCTATTTCTGTTGTGTGGGATTGCTCTGTCCTGTCTTGTTCTGTTGTGGGGGATTTCTCCATCCTATTGTCTAGTTCTGTTGTGTGGGATTGGTCTGTCTGTCTAGTACTGTTGTGTGGGATGATCTGTTCCTGTCTGTTCTGTTGGTGTGGGATTGCTCTGTCCGGTCCAGTTCTGTTATGTGTGGGGTCACTTCTGTCTGTCTATTGTCTAGTTTCTTGTTTGTGTGGGATTGCTTCTGTCCTAACTAGTTCTTGGTTGTGTCGGGATGGCTCTGTCCTTATTGTCTAGTTTGTTCGTGTGGGATTGTCTCTGGTCTGTCCAGTTCTGTTGTGTGGGGATCACTTCTGTCCTGTCTAGTTTCTGTTGTGTGGATTGCTCACTGTTCATGTCTTAGTTCTGGTTTTGTGGATTGGCTTACTGGTTCCTTGTGTCTTGTTCGTTGTGTGGATTGACTCTGTCCTATGTGTAGTTCTGTTTGTGGGGATTGCTCTGTCCATTGTTAGTTCTTGTTGTTTTGGGATTGATTATGTTCTTTTGTCTTTGAGTTATGTTGTGTGGGATTGCTCGGTCCTGTCTAGTTCTGTTGTGTGGGATTGCTCTGTTCTGTGCTGAGTATTGTGTGTGTGGATTGCAATTGTCCTGGTCTAGTTCTGTATGTGATGGGATTGATTGTCCTGTCTAGTTTGTTTTGTGTGGGATTGCTCTCTCTGATTGTCTAGTTCTGTTGTGTTGGATTGCTGTGTCTGTTATTGTCTAGTTCTGTGTGTGTGGGATTGCTGTCTGTCCTTATGCTCTAGTTCTGTTGTGTTGGGATTGCTTGCTGTCCTGTCTAGTTATGTTGTGTGGGATTGCTCTTACTGTCTAGTTCTGTTGAGTGGATTGCTCTTTTTCTGTCGTATTGTCTATTTCTGTTGTGTGGGATGTTCTTCGTTCTATTGTATAGTTCATGTTGTGTGGGCATTGTTTTGTCATCGTTAGTTTCTGTTGTGGTGCGATTTACTCTGTACTGTCTATTTCTGTTGTGTGGGATTGTGACTGTCTCGATTGTCTGTAATTGGTCTATTGTTCTTGTTTGTTATGTGTGGATTTGTTTATGTCTGTCTAGTTCTGTTGTGTGGGATTGCTTTGTCCTGTTAGTTTCTGTTGTGTGGGATTGCTACTGTCCTGTTAGTTCTGCTGTGTGGGATTGCTTGTGTGCGTTTGCTATTGTGGCAGTTCTGTTGTGTGCGGATTACTCTGTCTGTCTATTTTGTGTGTGTGGGATTGTTTATCTGTCTATTGTATGTAACTGTTATCTTTGTTGGGTGGGATTTGTCCTGTTATTGTTAGTTTCTGGTTGTGTGGGATTTGTTGTCTATTGGTCTAGTTATGTTGTGTGGATTGCTTTGTTGGAGCCGGTCTAGTTTTGTTTGTGTGGGATTTTTGCTCTGGTCACTGTCTATTTCCGTAGTTCTGTTGTGTGGGATTGCTCTGTCCTGTTATTGTTAGTTCTGTGGTGTGGATTGCTTGCTGTTACTATTTTCTAGTCTGTTGGGTTTGTGTGTGGGATTGCTCTGTCCTGACTAGTGTCTAGTTCTGTTGTGTGGGATATTGCTTCTCTGTCTATTTGGTCTAAGTTCCTGTTGTGCTGGGATTTGATTAGTCTGTTACATTGAGAAAACGGTCTAGTTCTGTTGAGTGGGATTGCTATGGTCCTATCTATTTTTTAAGTTCTGTTGTGTTGGGATTGCCTCGTGTGATTATTGTCTAGTTCTGTTTTGTGGGATTGCTCTTTTCCGCTATTGTATAGTTTTGTGGTGATATGTGTTGGGATTGCTTTGTCCTATTGTCTAGTTCTGTTGTGTGGGATTGTTCTCTCCTCTCTAGTTCTCTTGTGCAGGATTGCTCTGTCCATTCTAGTTCTGTTGTGTGTGGGGATTGCTGGTGTCTGTGTTATCTCTAGTTCTGTGTTGTGTGGGATTGGCGTGTTTTGTCCTGTTATTTTCTAGTTCTGTTGTCGTGTGATTACTACTGATCCATCTTATTGTCTGAGTTCTGTTGTTTTGGATTAGCTTCCCGAAGGAGAGATTTGTTCCCTATCTGATCACTTTGCACTGATGGAGTGGGCAAACCTGATAAACATTTGTCTTCAGATAGATGTTACTGGCTTGGCTAATATCACTTTATGCTCTCTAAAGATTTAGTGAGTCGGAAGCAAATTGAGGATTTGTTACATTCAATATAGAGGGCTTGAGCTAATCAGCTCCTTTCCTATATGCCTTGTGATATGCATTTTTTAGAGCATCGAACACTTAATGCCCACCTGGTATTTGGCCCTGATACTATGTCCTTCTTATGTGTATCAGAGGACAGATCTATGGTAATCCCCGGCTGGTCTACAGCCACTTACAGGTTATTTCAGGTTTGCACTCATGTTATGGATGGACGTCTCTTACTTTTGCGTTTGTCGAGTGCGTTTTTTTTTCTTGGTTCTTCATTGACTACTCAATGTCTTCCTGGGTCGGGAGACATATTTGAAGGTGGCCCAGCGTTTTATGATAAACGCTGAAAGAAGATATTGTCTCTGAAACAATGATGCCTAGTAGCACCCACTCCATTGGAGCCTCAGCCCTTTCATCAAAGAAGATGTCCTCCTCATTGGCATCCCAATAATGGACTCTCTCCAAATACTTCTTTAACTGTACAAAGACAACAGGAATAGCTCAGACAGTGCACAGCAAACAGGGGTCAGGATCCCAGGATGGACACCAATGAACTTACACTGGAGTAGAGGCAGGAAGATGCTTATGTTGCAGGGGGTCACACGGTCTCTCGATAGCAGTAAATGGGACAACTGTTCTCTTAATTTGCAGGGGTAGGCTGCCGCGCACACCCTAGGGATCCAGCTCATGCTGAGGAAGCCAGAGAGGACGGACACGTGCAGGATCGCTGGCAGGTGAGTAATACAGAGCAGCAACAAAGGTACCGGATCCAGTGACATAGCGGCTGCAACCCCCGCACAGGAAGCCGCAGCGGTCGCAGAAGCAGGGGCACGGACACGTCCTTGGCATGGACTGCGGAGTGACCCATGACAGTTACTTTCATTATCATTTCCATCTGGCCCAGACCTTTTTCCACCAATAAAGTCCTTCTGCCCAAGAGTCTCACTATTACACCCCAAACCTCCTCTGTAAGCCTCAGATTGCCCCCATGATGCAATGCCTCAGTGACAGCCACAATGCCTGTAATGCTTCCTCTGGCCACAGTAAAAAAAAACACTCCAATACTTTGGGGCTTGTGAACAGCTCAATGGCTGAACAAACATGAACCCAGTAGCTAGCAACTTTGCCATTTATGCTGACTGGGAAAAAGATCACATGTACAGCTAATTGCTAGAGCAAGATGAAAAACTGCACACCAACTTTAACACCTATTCACACCAGCATGCAGAAAAGCCGCAGTATAATGCATGGGGAGATTGCAAAGATGCAAAGTAACCAATAAAACAATCACTCATACAACCTCAGGGCATGAGGGAGGTGGTTGCCGGTACTACAATTGCATATAATAAGGCGATACAAAAGTGTGCCATAAATATAGATACGTGTGGTACACAATGTGAGCTTGTGTCATGGGGCCCCATTACCAACTAATACCTCATATTTAATATTTTTCCAGTATGCCCTTTTTTTTTTTTTCTGCCCAACAGTTGGGGGAGCAGTAGCTGATCAAGTGTTGTATTGGACACTTAGAAAATGTGGGCAGCCGCCTGGTCTAATAGTATGGGGTGTCACTAATAGGTTGTAAGCCAGCATTGTGTACCACACGTATCTATATTTATGGCACACTGTTGTATCGCCTTATTATATGCAATTGTAGTACCGGCAACCACCTCCCTCATGCCCTGAGGTTGTATGAGTGATTGTTTTATTGGTTACTTTGGATCTGTGCAATCTCCCCATGCATTATACTGCGGCTTTTCTGCATGCTGGTGTGAATAGGTGTTAAAGTTGGTGTGCAGTTTTTCATCTTGCTCTAGCAATTAGCTGTACCTGTGATCTTTTTCCCAGTCAGCATAAATGGCAAAGTTGCTAGCTACTGGGTTCATGTTTGTTCAGCCATTGAGCTGTTCACAAGCCCCAAAGTATTGGAGTGTTTTTTTGAGTAAGTAATGTCCCATTTTTGTATGTTTTCTCTGGCCACAGTACCCCATAGATAAGTCAATGACAACAATGACCTCCAAATCTTAATTAAGAGAGTGTATATTCAGGAGTGATGCTCTGGGGTCTGTATTACAGGGTTCAAGTCTTGAGTCTCTATTTTGGGGTTATGGTCTGGGGTCTGTATTACAGCGTTCTAGTCTGGGGACTGTATTTTGGGGTTATGGTCTGGGTCTGTATTACAGGGTTCTGTACTTGAGTCTTTATTTCGTGGTTATGGTCTGGGGTCTGTATTACAAGGTTCTACTCTGGAGTCTGTTACAGGGTTCTAGTCTGGGGTCTGTATTTTGTGGTTATGGTCTTGGGTCTGAATTACAGGGTTCTAGTCTTGGGTCTGTTTTTAGGGGTTATGGTCTGGAGTTTGTATTACAGTGTTCTAGTCTGGGGTCTGTATTTTGTTGTTATGGTCTATGATCTGTATTTTGGGGTTATGGTCTGGGGACTGTATTACAGGGTTCTAGTCTGGGGTCTGTATTTCGTGGTTATGGTCTGGGGCTGTATTACAGGGTTCTAGTCTGGGGTCTGTATTACAGGGTTCTAATCTTGGGTCTGTATTGAGGGGTTATGGTCTCTGGTCTGCATTAGCTTAGAGGTTCTGCTATGTGGTCTGAGGTCTGCATTTATTTAAGGGTCTAAATTTAGTGGTTATGGTCTGGGGTCTATATTTTGGGTTATTGTCTGGGGTCTGTATTACAAAGTTCTAGTCTGGAGTCTGTATTTCGTCTTTATGGTCTGGGGTCTGTATTTTGGTGTTCTTGTCTGGGGTCTGTATTTCTTGTTTTTGGTCTGGGTCTGTAATTTGGGTTATGGTCTGGGGTCTGTAATACAAGGTTCTAGTCTGGGGCCTGTATTTCCTGGTTATGTTCTGGAGTCTGTGTTTTGGGGTTTTTGTCTGGGGTCTGTATTACAGGGTTCTAGTCTGGGGTCTGTATTTTGGGATTATGGTCTGGAGTCTGTATTACAGGGTTCTAGTCTTTGGTCTGTATTTCGGGGTTATGGTCTGGGGTATATATTTTGGGGTTATGGTCTGGGGTCTGTATTACAGGGTTCTAGTCTTGGGTCTGTATTTAGGGGTTATGGTCTGGGGTCTATATTTTGGGGTTATGGTCTGGGGTCTATATTACAAAGTTTTTTATGGTCTGGAGTCTGTATTTTGGGGTTATGGTCCCTGGTCTGTATTAGCATAGAGGTTCTGTTATCTTGTCTGAGGTCTGCATTTATTTAGGGGTCTGAATTTAGTGGTTATGTTCTTGGGTCTGTGTTATGGGGTTCTAATCTGGGGTCTAAATTAGTTTAGAGGTTCTGAGCTATTGATTTATTTTTTAGTCTAATATGAGGTCAGTAGTTGTTCTAGAGTCTTGTCTGCAGTCTTCAGGATATAGTCTGGGCTCTGAATCTATTTAGGGGTCTGGTCTGGGGTCTGAGATAACTTTTGGATCTAGTCTGAGGTCAGTAGTTCTAGAATTCAGAAAAACACAAGTGATTCACTGCTCACCTTCCCGTCGTGCTCTCTTTCTCAACATGTGCATGGATTATACTCTTAGGGTATGTTCACACGGCATGTTGAGTCCGTATGAATATATGATTTTAGCGACGTATTTGGATCCATCTGTCGGACCCTAAATGGACCCAAACACGTTTCTAATACTGTGCAATGTGATTTGCATTGCTTTTACTTTGAAGCACGCATCAACGTTCACACGAGTGATCGCACATGGGTGTCTCATTGCATCTTTCGGATCCATTCAGAGCTGACATGTCAATTCTTGATCTGAAAGATGCAGCAGGAGTCTTATAATAAACTATAGGGTCCGATCCTGCTGCATCCAACACGCATCCAAAATCGAATCCAAAAACACTGTGTAAACAGCCCCTTACAGGATTTGTTGTTCTAGAATCTTGCCTGGAGTCTACAGGATCTGGTCTGAGGTCTGAATTTAGGTGTTTGGTCTGGAGTCTGTGGTTTCAGGTTTGGATTTATTTTGGAGTCTGGTCTGAGTTCAGTAGTTGTTCTGGAGTATTGTCTGGAGTCTGATTTTATTTAAGGGTCTGGTTTGGTTAAATTATTTATAGGGTTTGGTCTGAGCTTTTCATTTATTTTGGAGTCTGGTCTGAGGTCAATAATTGTTCTAGGGTCTAGTCTGCAGTCTACAGGGTCTGGGGTCTAGTGTGGGGTATTAATTTAGGGGTCTAGTCTGGTGTTTTAATTTAGGGGTCTAGTCTGGGGTCTGAATTTGTTCATAAACTTTTGTCGGAGCTTTGGATTTAGTTTGGAGCCTGGTCTGAGGTCAGTGGTTGTTCTAGGGTGTTTTCTGAAGTCTTCAGGGTCTGGGATCTGAATTTATTTAGGGATCTGAACTAGTCTGAGGTCAGTAGTTGTTCTAGAGTCTTGTCTGGAGTGTACATGGTCAGAATTGATGTGGAGATCTGGGATCTTAAACAGATAAGAAGTCTGGTCTGGGGTTTGATGTATCTTTTGGTCTAGTATGGGGTATGAGTTTATTAGAGGGATAGCTGGCAAGGATTTCTCAGCATCACACTTTGTAGTCGTCCTGAGAAACAGAGGAAATCCATTCAGAGAAGAGGTCACCTGTGAGGCACTGCAGTTGAAGATAAGTTATCCCCATGCAAACATGATGACTCAGGAATACATGACAACACAGTGGCTCAGGGTGATGAAGAAGGATCTGTAGAGTATTTATAACATTAAAGCATTTTCTTATACATCAGCTGCTCAAACTGATCTGTTAATAGCCCTCAGTCCAATTATAATAGGGACATTAAGACCAGCTCCAATGTAATAAAACAGACCACGTTGGCAGATCAACTTGACCAACCTAAAGGAAACACAGGACAATCTCTGAACTTGGTCTCATCTGGATTAGCTCGTAGTTGGATCTTGGGATCGAGCTGGCGGTCCGCCGTAAGGCGAGTCACCGCCTGTCCAATTTGTCCAATTTGCCAAGAATGTTTTCATTAATCAAGAACGAAAGTCGGAGGTTCGAAGACAATCAGATACCGTCATTGTTTCGACCATAAACGATGCCATCCGGAAATATGGCACCGTTATTCCCATGGGACAGGGAATTATTGGTTGGTTCTTTCTCACTAGTTGTGGGTTAGAATTAATGGTTGAATTTTTTCACTTTTGTTGGTCCTTTGTTGGTTATGAAACTTTTGGTAAGGGATGGTGTAGGGTATCTAGGGTAGGTTCCTGAGCGGGGTCGCCCTTTTCAGGGCGGGTTCTCAGCTTTTTGTTGATAGGTTTTTTGTTAGGGTATAACAGGGATTAGTCTTTCTTGTTTTAACAAATAGTAATAAAAATTTGGATTTTATCTTTTTGCATTTATCTAGCCCTAAGGTATTGGTTGTTTTAGTTTTGTTGGATTAGAGGGAGTCACAGCATCAGACGGGCATCTCTGATAGCCTGAAGTTCCTCCCAAACATTTTCTTGGGGGCCTTTCTCTTTAGATACATTCTATGCCAAGTAGATGAACGTGTAAGGCTCACAGAGGAACAGTCCCCTTCCCCAAAACTCAGGAGATCTTGTTATGCAAAACAGTGGTTACCTCTGTACTCTCATGAGCCACTCTTATCTGCCTCAAATTTGCTGGGACAAATGTGCTCTCCAACTGCTGTCAATGCAGAACCAATAAGAATACTATTTTGTTACTATAGTAACTTACTTTGTGGCGTATTCTGTAAGTATCAGAGATATTTCCAAGTCGTAAAGTGTTGTGCAGAGCCTGAGCGAGAACATTTACCGATGAGTAAATGTAGGGAACCTTTTTGTCCCTAAAGGTATAATATATTTGTGTATATCGGGTGCAATTAGTTAAATTTAAATGAAGTTGCCATTGAATAAAAATATTTTTGCCAAGATTTTGACTCAAACAATTTTGATATAACCAAATGTCTTCCAGAACGGGGTCAGTCGGATGAGTTATTGGGGTGACGCCATTAATATATTTACTAACTTTGGGGACTGCTTTATTAGGCAACTTAAAAAATAAGCTGCAGTTCAGGAAGCCAAAGAAGATTCTCGCCTCCCCAATGGAAATCCATGAATCGTGGAAGATGAAGGTAATATTTTCCAGATGAGGTAGAAATACGTGGAACAGTCTGAGATAATTGTTGGAGTAAGGGCCACAGATCACTACGACTCTAGCAGTGGCTTCAGTGATCTTCCTCATCTTCTTCTCGTTCTCCCAATGATTTTTATCCAGGTTAATGATAAACTCTATGCAAATCTCATGTTGGCTCATCAATTTACTCATTTCCCTAAATTCCTGGGGGCCACTCTCATCGGCTGTCGTAATGATCCCAACCCAGTTCCATCCTATGTGTTTTAGATAGTAAACAACAGCCGCACATCGGAGCTGGTCATCAGGAGCCATCCAGTACAGAGTGGGATATAGGCGTCTATCTTTCAGGAGAGGGTGCGCCAATCCGATATTGATCTGCAGAACCGAAGAGAATAATAATAATAATAATAATCTTTATTTATATAGCGCCAACATATTCCGCAGCACTTTACAAATTCAAGGGTAAACATACAGTTATTACACATTAAAAGTACTCACAAATGAGACACAAGGTGTGAGGGCCCTGCTCGTGAGAGCTTACAATCTATTAGGGTGTATGGGTGAAACATACGGTAGGAAGTGCCAAGTTTATAAGGGTCCGGCCATGTTTCATAAATAGGGGGTGGTTTACATGAAAAATGGATGAACCTGCCACCCAGACTGTACATCTATATACAGATAAGTGCATCGTGGTGCCCAGTGTAGGGTGACAAGGATGATAGCATTAGGATTGTGGGCCAGACCGAAGTGTATTTTCAGGGCCTCTTAAAACTGTGAGGTTGTGATGTGCTGATCGCCCGTTAGCATATTCCAGAGAATTGGCTGCACATGTGAAATCTTGTAGGCGGCATGGGAGGTTCGCATATGAGATGTATCTGATTTAGCAGAGCGAGAGCACGGTAGGCGGTAGACAAGATAAGGAGATGTAGGTGAGGAGCAGCGCTGGGAGAGCTTTATGGGTTAGAGTGCTGAGTTTATACTGTATCCTGTACTGGATGGGCAACCAGTGCAGTGACTGACACAGGGTAGAGGCATCAGTGTAGCAGCTGGAGAGAAAGATGAGCCTGGCTGCTGCTTTCTGGACAGATTGGAGAGGGGAAAGTTTGCACAGAGGGAGACCGATAAGCAAGGAGTTGCAGTAGTCAAGACGAGAAAGAATAAGAGCAGTAATGAGAGTTTGAGTTGTTTCCACAGTGAGAAATGGACGGATTTTGGAGATATTCTTGAGGTGCAGGTGACAGGAGCGGGCAAGGGATTGGATATATGGGGTGAAGGTCAGATCAGAATCCAAGAGAATGATCATTTCACAATAAATTTAGATATAATTCATGACAAAGTGGAGTCGGAATAGACTGAAATTGTCCTCGGTTTGTTGGTAACGGGGATGGAAACAGGTCAAGTGGCGGTGGGGCTGTTGGGGCATCTCCTGGGGGAGGCCCCTTTGAGAATGGGGGACAAAGGATTGGCCCCAGTTTTCAGAGCGAAGGGGTTGGGAGCAAAGAAGATCCCAAATTTTATTCCAGACCCCGCCCGGAAGTAAAAAGACCGCCAAACTTGGTAAAACCCTTCTGCATTGTCAAATAATGCAGAAGGGTGTACAAGCGATCTTTCCCCAGTGGCAATTTCCCTTTAAAGGGGGTAAAAGGGGCAAATGTAGAAAAAAAAAATTTAAAAAATTTAAAAGTTCGAAACACCTCCTTATTTAATATTTTAGAAATAAAACTTTGTTAAAAAACTAAAAAGTTAAGTAATTGGGGATTGCCCCATCCATAAAAAATCTGTTTTATTTAGGGCATGTTCCCAAAACATGGAAGCATTTTAGGCTTTTCCCCCTTTACTCGCTGAAAACCCCCCCTTTTTTTTGGTTTGGCCCCACAAGCGTCATCATGGGGAAAACTTCTTAAAAAAAAGGGGAAAAGTAAGCCCCCCCCTCAGCCTTCTTTCCCCCCCAAAAGGGGACATCAGTACTGTTTTTTTGGGTCCCCCAGGGGGGGCCTTTTCACCTTGCTGCTTCTGACGTGGGCCTGTAGGGAAAAGGCCCCGCGCCCCTCCACCTGCGGGACTCCAGGTTTCCCTTTTTCGCCGCATTCCCCAAATGCCCGCATTTTAGGATGCAGGGTACGAGCGAAGCTCTTTCCCCCACTATGCCCCGTCCCCCCCTGCTGGGGTCAAGGATAGAAGCAAACAAAAGAAGGCCCCCGCACGTGGGGCTTAAAGCCGGGGCGCCTTTCACCATCAAACCTCCACCCCTTTCCCACGCGCCCGGTTTGCACGATTTATTTTGAGGCTGCGCCATTTTTAAATCAGGAACAATCCCGGGCCCCGTGTTTTGTGCCCCCGCCCGCCAACCCGTTCTTCTGCATGTTTTTTAAAAGTTTGGGCCCTTTCCCATACAGGGAGTTTCCTGTTCGGTTCCCCGCGCTAGGCACCACACAGCCCGATTGGGACCCGTGGAGATGGGAAATTCACCCCGCCCCAATTTCAAGTGGGCAGTCCCGGTTTAAAAACAAGGGCTTCCTTTTCCCCCCATTACGATTCTTTTTTACCCACCTCCGGGGTTAACTAAAATGCCAAAAGCCCCCCCCCGGGGGGAAAAACCCTTTTTTAAACCCTTTCCTTGATGTACCCAAAAGTGCTGGCTCCTTTTTCTCTTCCACCACAAAAAAAAGGGGCCCTTCCCCTTTTATTTGACCCCTCCTTGCCGGGCTGTCTTGGGTTTAAAAAAAACCCCTTAAACCCCTTTCCCCGGGAAAATCCATGCAGGGAACCCACTGTGCCTTCTTAGCCCCCGGCCCTTCTGTTTTCCAGCCCCCCCAAAAATATACTGCAAGGAAAAAAAATTCAATTTTCCCACCAATTTCCCTTTATCTCCCCACTGTGTGGCACACGGCTATTTTGCTGACTGAAGGAAAATCCCCAAGTGGGGCTACGGGGGTCATCATTGGAGAACCAAAAGCATTTTACTAGGGAAAAACTGGGGTTTTTCTTGTTCCATCCCCCCGATATCTCAAAATGTCCTCTCCACCAGTGGCCTACGATCTCTTGCCTATGGGCTTTAAGCTATAAAATAAATTGGGTGCGCAACCAAAAAATTTCCCCTTTCTCACTCTCTCTTTTTCCTTTTCCCGTTTGGGGGAAGATTTAAATGTCCAATTTGCTGACCTGCACCGGTTTCTCAAAAAAATTTCCCTTTAAAAAAAAGACATATTCCCCCCTAGGGATGTCAAATAGTAGGCAAAAGCAAGCAAGAATTGGGCCTTTTTTCCATGCATTTTTTAAACCCGCCCGCCCCTTAAAATGTCTACGCTAGACCAAACTCAGGACTCCCAAACACTTTGTCTTTACAGTCCTTCACTCTACCACGATACAACACTCAAAACCCAAAAAATTTTCTTTTTCAAAAGCGGAAAAACAACTTCGAAAAAGAAAACAGACGCAATTTAAAATTTTTGGGGAAAAGAGGGTTGCCCGAAACGGTTGACCTTTCCGAATTTTGTGTGTTAATTTTTTTATCTTTAAAACATTTTTCGGGCCAACCCTTAAAAAACGGTTTTATTGGATGGCAGGCTCAAAGGGGGCCCTTTGGGGAAACCCCCAACCTGGATCCAAAATGTCCACGCGTCATCATCTGTAGGTCCCTTTTTAGCGTTAAGGAGGAAATAAATTTGGGGGCCTGTAGAGAAAAGGGGCTTTCATAAAAAATTCCCCCTTAAATTTTGTCCAAAAATTTTTAGGTTTATTTCTTTGCCCAAAAAAACCGCTCTCAAACCCCTCCTGGGCCTTTTCCCTTTGAGAAAGGAGCATTCCCCTTTCCACTAAGGTTTCCCCCTTTGCTTTATAAGGGCAAGGAGAAAAAAAACAAAGTTACCCCCCTCTCCAGATGATATACTCTCTTCCCTCCCGGAACTGGATATCCAGAATGGTACCCCCCCCCCCAAAGGAAAAATTTGGGAAACCCCCCTTTTGCCCAAGTTTTCAAATCCCTTTTACAACAATCCAAAATGGAATTCCTTCTAGAAGAGCCCGTCGTAGACGCCACCGCACATGGAGCTTTGTCATAGTATGATTCTTCTCTTTTTTTGTAGTGCCAGACTAGTTTATCCCCCTATATTCAAATTCAAAAAACAGTGGAAAAATATGGGCTAAAGAAAAATATTTAAAAGGGGCATAGGAATTTTGGAAAAAAACTTTATTGGGTAACTAGGAATTTCATGGAAAAAAAATTGAGGTTTTTTAGTTTACCCCTTTTTGGCCAAAATGGCTTAAAACCCACCTCCCAATCTTCAAGGGGACCCCCAAAAAAGGGTTTGGCCAAAAGTTTTTGAAACTAAAAAACATCAAAAAAAGTTTCATGTATCCTAGTTGCAGTAAATTCTTTTTCATAAATTTCCCATGTCCCCCTTTTTATAGTTTTTTTTTTCCCTTGTGGGCCACTGTTTTTTTTAATTTGAAAATTGTATATATTTTCTGCCAAAACCAAATGGGGCATTTGTGCTTTTTTTTAAAAAAAGTTTTTTTTTGTGCAAAACCAAATGTTTGCTTTTGATTTTTGTTTATCCCCCCAGTCACTAATAGTTCAAGGGCTTGGTCCCCGTCCTCCCAAACCTGTCTAAGTGTTTTTGCTTTTTTCTCCCCCTAGTAGTGACAAGTCCTGTAGTAGCCTTATTTGTAGGCTTCGGGACTATTGACTATTTTTAGTCCGCATAATAGTTACAGCTGCTTTTTAGGTTCTATTTGTTCCCCTACCCCCCCCCATGTTTCTTTCTTTTGTGTCTAGTGTACTCTGTTCGATTCTTCTCTTTTCTTTGCTAGGAGAACGGTCCCTCCAGTTCATTTCTAGTGCGCCCTTTGGGGTATATAAATGGCAGAACTAACACGGCGTCCTTTCATATGAAAGGACTCAATACACCTGGAAAGAGATCCCAGGTCCTGTATCATTTCCAGAAACAGAAGGTGCAGATTATTGGTTTCAGGAAACTCATGTTAAAGTGGGTCATGCTCCTAACATTCCTAAGACATACTACACCACCTGGGTTTTGCTAATAACAAGGAGTCCCGCTCCAGGGGAGTTGACATAGCTGTCCACAAATCTTTGGCACACCGGGTCAAGGATTGCTGGGCTGACCTTAAAGCCCGTTATCTTGCCCTTGTTGTCCAGACTGGAGGCCACATTTTTATAATTGTCAATGTATATGCCCCAAACCCGGGGCGTAACTATAGAAGCCTGGGCCCGATAGCAAACTTTTGGAGGGGGGGGGGGCCCTCCACCTCTCCGACCATTTACCAGAGCCTCTTAGGTCATGCAATTAATAGATAATAAAAGGCGTTAAAACCTCACCATAGGTTTCACCACCATACTGTTACCAAACAAATCCCACTATACCCAGATCAACATAACCGATAGCGCTACTACAGAGGAACCTTATTAAACCGCAAGAACACGACCACAAATTACCACAAAACAGTGACTGAATAATACCCCTATATTATTACTGATAAGTATACAAAAAACAATATTACCTCCATCAGTGACCATATAGTGGTAGTCACCAGTGTACACAGGCTGCAGACTGTATATTACCTCCATACAGTGACCATATAGTGGTAGGTACCAGTGTATACAGACTCTGCAGACTATACATTACCTTCATACAGTGACCATATAATGGTAGGTACCAGTGTATACCGACTCTTCAGACTGTATATTACCACCATACAGTGACCATATAGTGGAAGGTACCAGTGTATACAGGCTCTGCAGACTGTACAATAGAAAAACAATCAAAGATCGCTCACCCGTATACTGAATATATGTTGCCCCTGGGCGCTCCTCAGTTCATCGTTGTCCTCCAGTCCTAAGACGCTGCCGGCATAGCAGCTAACTGCAAACAGGAAACTGAGTCCCAGGAGCGATCACGTGGGTGACAGCTCCATGGAAACAGAAGAATGTCCAGGTGGAGGATAAAAAATGCTTTATTAGAACCAAAATAAAATAGAAGCACACGGACAAAAGAAAAGACGGCGTTTCGGGTGTGAGTGCCCTTGCTCACTGTTACAACAATACAAAAGTGCAATGCAGTTTAAAAGTGATTGCATGACCAATAGCAGACAGTATATGTGTAACGGGTGAGCGGGTAAAGCGGGTAGTGGACCCACTGGACCACTGCCGGGCTTGCTCCGAGGGGGCGTAACCCCAAGGGGGCCTGGGCAGGGGCATTTTACAGACCCTTTTGGGGTGGAAAAGGTTGATGACCCAACAGCCCCCCGGCGCCACCCCAGAGCAGTCCCCAGCCGGCAGCTCCCAGAAAGGCCAGAATCCCAAGGGGCTAGGCACCAACAGGATAAGGGGAAAAGGGGAAAAAGCAGACTAAAAAAAAATATTTTGCAGGTAAAAACAAGGACAGACAAAACAGACCCAACGGAAAGGATAAGCAAAAATAAAGGGAAAAATAAATAGACAGACGAAGACCCCAAGAAATAAGCAGAGACTTAACAAAACTCGGGAAAAAGAAACCCAAGCATGACAGGGCAGGAACAGGGGGCCCAGAAAAAAGGGAAGGAAACTCACAAAGCAGAGACACAAAAGACCCATGACCCCCCCCCCGGCCCCCTAACAAACAAGATAAAAACCACACAGCAACAGACAAAAAAGACACAACATGACACAAAAAGGATCAGGCAGGGGAGGTGAGGAGAAGCGGGCTTTAAACCCCACGGGGAAAGGGGGATTGGCAGAGGAAGCCCAAACCCCCGCTGCACACTGTGGGAATAAAGGAAGGGAAGATGTGGCCGCCGGCCCTCTTAAAAGGACGGGAAATCGGGCAGCACCAAGATGGGGGAGCAGCAGGCCAGCGAGAAACCCGCCCACATCAAGGTAAAGAGCGAAAAAGGAGCGCTCACAGGACACTGCAACAGGACCCAGACTGCGATAGGAACGGGTACGACTGGGGTTCGCAGCAGAGCCCGCAGGTAAGGACAGGAACGTGGCACGGACCTGACGTATACCCCCTTAAGCCCCCCCTCCTTTTCCAAATCCACAAAAGGGAAAATTCCCCTGGTTTTGGGGCCCGAAACAACCCGGGGGCCCCCCAAAAACCAATACGGTGCACAGCCAGTGGGGGGAATACCTAGAAATGGAGGTGCCAGGAGGAAAAAAGGGGGGGCACTACAAAAGGGAGGGGAACCCGGGGGGGACCGAAAACCCGGGGACTCAAAAGGGGCTCAGGGCAGGCCGAAGCCCGGGGACTCAGAAGTCGGGGGGGGGACCGTAACCCGGGGACTCAAAAGGCTCGGGTGAGCCCGTTACCCCACGGGGATCAGAAGGCCAGGGCGAACCGTAAGCCAGGGGGGACTAAAAGGCCAGGCGAGACGTAAGTCACGGGGGATCAAAAGGCTCAGGGCGAGACTTTAAGCCACGGGGACTCAGAAGGCTGGGCGAGACCGAAACCAGGGGATCAAAAGGCTCAGGGGGGCCCGTAAGGGCCACGGGGATCAAAAAGGGCTGGGGGAGACGAAAACCCGGGGAAAAAAAGGGTCAGGGCGAGACCGTAACCACGGGGATCAGAAGGCCAGGGCGAGCCCGTATCCCAAAAACGGGCCTGGGGGGAAGGCTAAAAGGGCCCCGGGCGGCCCGAGCTGGGCAAAGGGATGCTCTGGGTGGCCTGGCTGGCCAAACGGATGCTCGGGCGGGACCATGAGCTGGCCAAACGGAGCTTGGGGGGCCTGGAAAAAGGAGTTTGGGCCCATACAAAACGGATGCTATGGGCGGGGACCATGACCCAGGAAAAACGGATCTGGGGGCTGGACCATGGACCCAAAACGGATGTTTGGGCTGGACCATGACCCAAGCCAACGGATGCTTTAAATTTCTGGGCTGGACCCAAAAAAAGGGAGGGCCCAGGCCCCCAAAGGATGCTCGGGCTGGACCATGAGCGGGCCCAAAACGGTGTCGGGGCTGGCCCATGAGCCAACCCAAACGGATGCTCTGGGCGGGACCATGAGCCAGGCCAAAGGTGCTCTGGGTGGACCATGACCGGGCCAAAACGGAGCCGGGCTGGCCCATGAGCAAAGGCCAAACGGAGTTGGGCTGGACCAGAGAGGCCAAAAGGATGCTCGGGGCTGGCCCATGGCTAGGCCAAATGGATGCTTTGGGGGGGACCATGACTAGCAGCTCCCAAACCCAAAGGACCTGCCAAAAAAGAAAAAAAAAACCTCCCACACACAAAAAAGGGAAATAAAAAACAAGACCTCACAAAAACAGAAAACGAGGGCAAAAAGTCAGTGGAGTCCATGGGCCCGCCTACTGTAACGGGGGTGAGGGGTAAAACGGGTAGTGGACCCACTGGACCATGCCGGGCTTGCTCCGGGGGGGCGTAACCGGGCCATCGGGCTGGGCATCTTCACAGAGCCTTTGGTGGTAAGGTTGATGACCCCCAAAAGCCACCGGCGCCACCCCAGAGCAGTCCCCCCGGAGCGGCAGCTACCCGAAAGGCCAGAAGGCCAAGCTAGGCACCAAAAAATAAGGGAAGAGACAAAGCAACAGAAGTAAATATGTGCAGGACAAACAAAGAAGGGGCGAAACAGTGCCAAACAGAGGATAACAAAAGGTAAAGGGAACAATAAATTGACGACGAAAAACACAAGAACATAACAAGACTTAAGCTAAACCGGGGAAGAAACCAAGGCATGACCAGGGCAGGAACACGGGGAGAAACAAGGCAAGGAAACTCCCCAAGAAAAGACAGAGACACAAAGATCCAGACTCACAAATCCCGCTCACGAATGAAATAATTTTTGTGGGCGCCAGCTGCCGGGGCTGGCTGAGAGGCACCAGCCTGTGAACTAGAGACAAGAAGCCGCAGGATGGCGGAAAAGATCCCCGCACCATTGGATAAATAAATATTTTTCTTTTTTGTTCAAATCATAAAAAACCAGACACGACAGACAGAGTCAACGCGTTTCGGGTAAGCACCCTAATCATGACTTAAAAAAAGACACTCAATAAAAAAATTTAAAAGAAATCAAAACCCAAAGACTGCAGAAAAAAATCATGTGACATGATGCAAATAAAAATACTTTTTTTTTGAAAATTTAAAAGCACAGGGCAAAACATATATGACAAATCATGAAATAAAAAGTGGAATAGATGTGAGGAGAGAAAAAAAAAAAAAAAAAATGAAATTGAAAGTGAATAAATGTGGGGGGAAGAAGGGAAAAAAAAAGGAACAAAAAACATGAGTGTGAATAAAGGTGAATGGGGAAAGAAAAAGAAAAAACGGAAAAAACGAAAAAATTGAACGTGAAAATGAGTCTATGAGTAAATGTAATGGAGAGAAAAAAAAAAGACATGAAAATGAATGTGTAAATAAATATAATGAAAGAAAAAGAAAAAAGGAGAAGAAAAAAAATTTACCCTGAAAATGAGAGTGTAAAAGATGTAGAGAAAAAAAATAAGGAAAGGAAAAAAAAATGAAACAAAATTATTATTCATTTTTGTTTTTTTTTTTTCCTTTCCTTTTTTTTTTTTCTCTACAACTTTTTACACACTCATGTTAATGTAAATTTTTTTTCTACTCCTTTTTTTTTTCTTTCATTATATTTATTTACACATTCATTTTCATGTCTTTTTTTTTCTCTCCATTACATTTACTCATAAGACTCATTTTCACGTTCAATTTTTTCCTTTTTTCCGTTTTTTTTTTTTCTTTCCCCACTCACCTTTATTCACACTCATGTTTATGTTCCTTTTTTTTTTTCTTTTTTTTTTTTTTTTTGTTATTCTCCCCACGGATTTTCACATTCATTTTCATGGTTTGTTTTTTTTGTTTTTTTGTTTTTTTTTTTCTCTCCGCTCATATATTCGCACATTTGTCTTCATGTTTTTTGTTTTTTTTTTTGCAAGGAACTTTGTCATACATGTTTTGCCTTTGTGTCTTTAAATATGTTTCTAAAAAAAAGTATGTTATTTGCATCATGTCACATGATATGTGTTCTGACACGTCATTGGTTTTGATTTCTTTTAAATATGTTTATTGAGTGTCTGTTTTTTAAGTCATGATTAAGGGTGTTTACCCGAAACGCGTTGACTCTGTCTGTCGTGTCTGGATTTTAATGATTTGATACAATAAAGAACAAAATTTTATTTATCCAACGGTGCTGGATCTCTTCCGCCATCCATGCGGACTTCTTGTCTCTAGAGACACAAAGAGACCACATGAGCACACCGGACTGCTAACAAACAAGATCAGAAAACACACAGCAACAGACTACAATATGACACAACAACAAGGATCAGGCCGGGAGTGTGAGGAGAAGCAGGCTTATAAACCCACAGGTGGAAGGGGATTGGCAGAGGAAGCCCAACGCCACTGCACACTGTGGGAATAAAGGAAGGGAAGATGTGGCCGCTGCCGCCCTCTATAGAGCTACATGGAATAGGGCAGCAGCCAAGATGGAGGAGCAGCATGGCCAGCATGGGAAAGCCGCACAGCAATCACAGGTGAGTAAGCAGCGGCTACAGGAGCGCTCACAGCGACACTGCAACAGGAACCAGATCTGCGTTAGGAACATAGGTACGACTGCGGTTCGCAGCAGAGGCCGCAGCGTAAGGACAGGAACGTGGCACTGACCGTGACAATATGCATCACATGATCACAGCAAAGGGAGAGAGACAAGACGCGCAGTGGGTCAAACCCGGGCATAAAAGCTGTGTAATGCAGCCTAATGAATAGAACATAATAGAAAATTGTTTAATATAAATAATATAAATCATTTCTAAGATTGAGCCCTAATGGAGTTCTGGTTTTTAATTTTAAAATCCAATGTGCTTCTCGCACTCTCAACTTGTGAGTCCATTCACCCCCCGGTAGGGGCGATGTACCAGTTCTATGCCATAAATCCTGAAATGTGATATATCACCATTATGTTTATCCAAAAAGTGCTTGGCAGCACCTGAAGCATTTGAATGTTTTTTTGTTATATCTGCTAAATGTTCAGCGATACGTGTTTTAATTTTACGAATGGTGCTGCCAATATATTTAAGGTTACAGCAAGTGCACTCTATTGTATAAATGGCATGATGACTATTGCAATTGATGAAATCATGGATAGTATAGGAAAATAAGTTATCCGTATTACTATAGTGTTGGTTTTCAAAGTTGTATGGAAACACTGTAACAAGTGTGCCAGACAATTTATGAAATCCTTTATGTGTAAGCCATGTTTGAGGGGTTGTTATGTGTCGCTGTACACTACGGGCTGCAATGTTGCCAATTGTAATGCCTCTCTTCGGGATACAAACAACTCCTTTGTCTATGACTGCAGCAGTAAGGGGATCTTGACGTAATATAATTAAGATTTTTTTATTAAAATATTTTTAATCCTGTTGAAGTCCCTACTGTAGTTGGTGGTAAAAACCAGATTATTTGCATATTTCCTCTCCTTGGATTGGGTAGTTTGATGTAATAAATCTCTCTGACTGATGCTTTTCTCCTGGCTACATCTAATTCCTTTTTTTTTTTATGTATCCTCTTTGCAAAAGCCTAATTTCAGTGTTATCAGCACATGACTGGAAGTCCCTTTCACTGCTGCAGATTCTGCGTATTCTTAAAAATTCTCCATATGGAATTGCCTTAATTGTGTTCCTAGAATGGCAACTGTTGGCCCCAAGAATTGTATTGCCTGAGTTAATTTTCCTGTGCAGGGGAAGTGTGGACAGTATGAGTGGAAAACATCTCCTCTCAACTGAATGTCCAAAAATGAAATGGAAATCCATATGCCAAGTACCCGTGAAAGTTAAAAATTTGGGGGTTACAATTGACATAGTCCCAAAGAAGTGTGGTATGAGCGCCACATCACGACCCCAGATGACCAAAAAGGCATCAATGTAACGCCCATACCACACTATACAAATGTGCAAAGGGATTAGAATCACAGTAAAATGTACTGCTCTTCCCACCATGCCATAACAATGTTGGCCAGAGTGGGGGAGAAGGTTGCGCCCATGGGGGCTCCAACCAACTGGAGAAAAAACTAATTTTGAAATTTGAAAAAATTGCTTTGTAGGAGGAATTCTAAAGCCAAGATGATGAATTGGCACAGTTCTTCCGTATAGTCACTGTATTTTTAAAAATAAATATGATACTGCCAGAATGGCAATATAATGTGGTATAGAAGAATAAAGACTGGAAACGTCTAGACTAACCCAGGTGTACCCATTATTCCAAGTGCTGCCTGTGAGTGTTTGTAAAACCGCTTTAGTGTCTCGCAGATAGCCCGGTGTTTTCTTCATAATGGGCTGCAACCATTTATCCACATAAGTAAACTCTCTGTAAACTCTCCCCTCTCCAATCTGTCCTGAATGCAGCAGCCAGGCTTGTCTTTCTTTCCAGCCGCTATACTGATGCCTCTACCCTGTGTCAGTCACTGCACTGGTTGCCTATCCAGTACAGGATACAGTATAAACTCATCACTCTCACTCATAAAGCTCTCCAAAATCGCTGCTCCCCCCCTACTCTCCTCCCTCATCTCGTCTACCACCCTACCCGCTCTCTCCGCTCTGCTGATGATATCAGGTTACCCCTCATCAATCATCCGAACCTCTCAGCCGTCTCCCCAAGACTTAAACGTCGGCACCATTACGGAACTGTTAACGCGGGCATTCAGGCACACTCAGAATCTCATGTTTAAAAGGGGGCCCGAGAAAACATCTTTTCACCGGCCCCCGAAACCTAATGCTAAAAACCCCCCCCCCAAACTCCCCTAGCCCCCACTCATTTTCGGCACTTAAATGTAATTTTAAATTTCTGTCGGGGGGCAGGGTTTTCCCCCCAAATTTTATTAAAAAAAACCCTATTTTGCACATGGTTGGACCCCTTTTAAAAACAGCATTTTACCCTTCGTCTCTCCCGACACCTAAAGATTGTAAGCTCTTGCGGCAGGGCCCTCACACCCTTTGTTTATCTGTAAGTATTTTTTAAAGTGTAATCTTTCGTTTTCCCCCCAAATTGTTTAAAATGCGCGGTTTTTGTTTTCCCATATAAATAAAAATTATTATTATTATAAAATATTAACTTTTCCTAAAGAATTTTTGCTGGCGATGAAAGGGTCTAAAAGCGGGGGGAAAAGTTTGCTTATGTATTTTGGGGGCTCAATATGATAGGTATGTGTAAATTTTTACCATCAAATAACTTTTTGTTTGGGAGAATTTTAACCCCCAAATGGAGACCTTCCCTTTTAAATTTTTGCAAGTTTTTTAAAAAAAAGCTTTCAGTGGGGTCACTTTTTTAATTTACGGTAGGTTTTTGGGAATCACAAACATGTTTTTTATTGGGGGAACATAAAGCTTTGGGGCCAAAACCCCTGATATTTCCCCCTTCAGTGACCATATAGTGGTAGACAGTGTACACGGTCTGGGCCCGTATATTCCTCCCTCCTGACATATAGTGGAGACACCCCTGTTTCGGGCTCTGCAACTTTTTATTACCCCAACAGTGACCCTATAGGGTAGACACCATGTCACGGCTCCAAAAACTGTATTTTCCTTTCATACCAATAGTGGTAGGGCCCCTGAAACAGGGTTGCAACTTAATTCCTCCATAATGCCATATAGTGGTAGACACCCTTTACACAGCTCTCAGACTGTATTTACCCCCATACAGTACATTAGTGGAGACACCAGTGTACACGGCTCTCAAATGTTATTTCCTTATACATGACAATAGTGGTAGGAACCCTGATCAGGCTCTGCAGACTGTAAATTACCTCCCAAAAGGACCTATAGTGGTAGACAAGTGTACACGGCTCTGAGACTGTATATTACCCCCATTTCAATGACATATAGTGGTAGACACCCCTGTATCTCTGCAGACTGTATATTACCCCAAACATGACCATAAGTGTAACACCAGTGACACGGCCGAAAACTGTTTTTAACTCCCCTTAAATGACCAAAAAGTGGTAGGGAACCCTTAACCCGCTCTGCAGACTTATATTACCTCCATAAAAGCCATTTAGTGTAGCACCATGTTCACAGGCCCTGCAGAGATATTACTCATACAGTGCCTTAGTGGTGGACCATTTTACAGGCTCTGGAAATGTATATTACTCCATAAGTGCCATATAGTGGTGACACCAGGACACAGGCTCGGGAAAAGTATTTACCTCCATAAAATGACCAAAATTTGGTAGACACCAGGTAAACAGCCCCGCAGCTGTATTTTCCTCATAAAGTGACCTTAGTGGGAGCCCAGGTAAACGGCTCTGCAACTGTATATTACTCAATACAGTGACGATTTTAGTGGAGGCCCCCGTGTACACGGCTTTGAGACTGTATATTTCCTCCATAGATTGACCATAAGGTAGGCACCCGTTAAACCGGTCTGCAGATGTATTTAAAACCCAAAACTGACCAATAGTGGTAGTACCAGTGTACACAGGCCGCGACTGAAAATTTTCCCCAATAAATGCATTATTGGTGACAGAGTGTACACAGGTCTGCAACTGGTTTTTATCCCATACAGTGACCATATAGTGGGGAATATCAGTGTACACAAACCTGCAGACTGTATTTCCCCCATACGTGCCTTAGTGGTAACACCCGTGTACAACTCTGGGACTGATATTACCCCTACAGTGATATATATGGTAGACACCCGTGTACACAGACTCGCAGACTGTAATTTTTCCCTAATACCATTAGTGGTAGACAAAAGTGTACCAGCTCTCGACGTTTTTTACTCCAACAGTGACCAATAGGGGGTAGACCAAAGTTCCCGGCTCTGAGATGTTTATTACCTCAAATACATACCTAATGCTAGACCCAGGTTACCAGGGGGCTGCGAATGTTTAAAAAACCTTCATATAATGACCAATATGGTCTACACCAGGCACACAGGGCTCTGCAAAATGCCTAATACCCCATCGTGAAAATTTTAGTGGTGACACCAGTGTACTCAGGCTTGCAGACGTTTTTTCCTCCATCGTGACCCTTAGTGGGAGGTTTTCAAGTGTTACCCACAGGTCTGCCCGGGGTGATTCTTCCTCTTTTTTTACAGTAAAAACCCTATAGTGGTAGACCCCAGTGTACCAGGCTCTGCAGGGGGACTGATCTTACCTCCCCTACAGTGACATATAGTTTGGTAGAACCAGTGTCCCACAGGCTCTGCAGACTGTATATTACCACCATACGTGACCATGGTGGTAGGTAACCCGTGTACCAAAGGGTCTCAGAAGAATATTAAACCCTACAGTGACCATTAGTGGTAGCACCAGTGTACAAGGTCTGCAGAATGTTATTACCTCCTTTCAGTGACCCTATAGGGGTAGAAACCCGTTAACCGGACTGTTTTTCTCCATACGTGCCATTAGTGCTGACCCAGTGTACACAGGTCTGGAATGTATAACTCCATACAGTGACCTTTAGTGGTAGACACCCGTGACCAGGTCTGAGACTTATATTACCTCCATACAGGACCATATAGTGGGAGGTATAGTGTAAAGACTCTGCTGACATTAATAATTACAGTGCAGTTACATGCAAAAATAGTTGTGGGGTGGGTCCCTGGTAGCTAAGTAGATAAGCTTGGTGGGGCCACAAGGTAGATAGGTATAGGTGGGGGCCCAATAGGGTTTGGGGCCCAATTAAAAAGGTTAGGGGGCTCCCAAAAAGGGGAGGCAGTTTTAAGGGCCCATTTCGGTAGGCAGGAGGTTTATGTAGGCAGGGAGGCTTTAGGGAGTTTTTAAGGGCCATATAGGGGGTGACAGGGAGGTTTAGGTTGGCTTCAGGGCCATATAGGGAGGGTGGGGCTTTAGGTAGGGTTTGAGGGGCCTATCGTAGGCAGAAGGCTTTAGGTGGTTAAGGGGCCCTATAGGTGGTTTGGAGGCAGGTTTAGGGGGTATTTAAGGGCCGGTTTTGGGGGCAGCAGGCTTAAGGCCCGGTTTAAGGCCTTTTTCGGTAGGCACAGGGGTTTTTAAGGAGGTATAAGGGCCATTAGGTAGGCAGCAGGGTTTGTAGGCTAAAAAAGGGCCCTATAGGTGGCAGGCAGGTTTGGTAAGCTAAAGGGCCTATGGTAGGAGGCGGCTTTAGGTAGGGTATAAGGGATATAGGTGGCAGGAAAGGGTTTAGGTAGGCTTAGGGGCCCTACAGGTAGGAGGCAGGCTTTAGGCAGGTATAAGGGGCATAGAGGGGCAGCCAGCTTTAGGAAAACTAAAGGGCCATTTAGTAGGCAGGGAGGGTTTGGTGGATAAAGGGCCATTTAGGTAGGGAGATAGGCATTAAGGTAGGTATGGGGCGTTAGGGAGCAGACGGGTTTTGGTGGCTATAAGGGGCCCTATAGGTAGGAGACGGGTTTAGTGGTACAAGGCCAATAGGTAGGCAGGCTTTAAAGGTAGGCTATAGGGACCATACAGGTAGTCAGGAAGGGTTTAGGTAGGCTATAGGAGGTCATATAGGCAGCCAGGGTTTGGTAGGTAGCCAGGCAGAGTCAGGTAGGTAGCCAGGATCAGGTAGGTAGCCAGGGTCTGATAGGTAGCCAGGGTCAGGTAGGTAGCCAGGGTCTGATAGGTAGCAAGGGTATGATAGGTAGCCAGGGTTTAATAGGTAGCCAGGTTCAGGTAGGTAGCCAGGGTCTGATAGATAGCAAGGGTCAGGTAGGTAGCCAGGATCAGGTAGGTAGCCAGGGTCTGATAGGTAGCCAGGGTCAGTGAGGAAGCCAGGGTAAGGTATGTAGCCAGGGTCAGGTAGGTAGCCGGGTCTGATAGGTAGCCAGGGTCAGGTAGGTAGCCAGGCAGGGTCAGGTAGGTAGCCAGGGTCTGATAGGTAGCCAGGGTATGATAGGTAGTCAGGGTAAGGTAGGTAGCCAGGGTAAGGTAGGTAGCCAGGGTCAGGTAGGTAGCCAGGGTCTAACAGGTAGCCAGGGTCTGGTAGGTAGCCAGGGTCTGATAGGTAGCCAGGGTCAGGTAGGTAGCCAGGTTCAGGTAGGTAGCCAGTGTCTGATAGGTAGCCAGGGTCAGGTAGGTAGCCAGGGTCTGGTATGTAGCCAGGGTCTGATAGGTAGCCAGGGTCAGGTAGGTAGCCAAGGTCTGGTAGGTAGCCAGGGTCAGGTAGGTAGCCAGGGTCTGGTAGGTAGCCAGGGTCAAGAAGGTAGCCAGGGTCTGGTAGGTAGCCAGGGTCTGATAGGTAGCCAGAATTAGGTAGGATGGCAAGGCTTGGTAGGTAGCCAGGGTGAGGTTGGTTTCCAGGGTCAGGTAGGTAGCCAGGGTCTGATAGGTAGCCAGTGTCAGGTAGGTAGCCAAGGCTTGGTAGGTAGCCAGGGTCAGGTAGGCTATTTTAATGTTAAAAAAATAAGAAATCCCTTACCTGCCCCACAATCTCTCGCAGCTCAGCTCCCGCTCAGTGTCAGTGCTCGGTGCGGGCGGCGCGATATGAATTATCGCGTCACCCACGTCAGCATTGACACTGCTCTGCTGACACAGCGCAGTCCTGCCTTTGAACACTCATGCCAGAGGGCCCGGGCGTTCAGAGGCAGGATGCACCGGGCCCCGCAGCTCTAATCCGCCGGCAGTGAACTATTATGTTCGTTGCCGGCAGGCGTAGGAGCAGAACTACTGGGGTAGCGGACGTGGTAGCAGCTGCCCTGGGACCCGGGCCCCCTAAGAGCCCAAGCCCATGGCAGCTGCTATGGCTGCTACCCCGGTATTTATGCCCCTGCCCCTAACCAAGGACAAGTTATTTTCTTTAAACACTTACTGGTTAGAGGAACTATACTCTTGTGTGGGGACTTTAATTTAACTCTAGATCCCACTCTAGACAATTCATCTGGGAATTCATGCCTCCCTGTCATGAGAGATGGGCGAATCGATTCTAACAAAGTGGAATTCGTTTAGAATTTCAGGAAAACTTTGATTCTGAACGAAATCGAAGTTTGGGGTGATTCGCGGGAATGAAGGTCTTTTAATTGATAAAATTGGCTGCAAGCACATGGGCACATGGGGCAAAGAACTCTGGGAGGAAGAAAGGAGTAGCCTAAATGACATGTGCAGGTATGAAGCCAATCAGCGAGCGGCGGGATTCTGTGACGTCACCGCACTATATAAGTCCGGGCGCGATGTTGGCAGTTCACACTGTTCTCTCTGTGCCATGTTGTAGCTGCTGCAGCTCCAGTGTTAGAGATCCCACACAAAAGCACTCACTTTTATACAGCGATTTTTGGGGGGTGTCTCAGCTTTTCTCAGCACCTGCTTCTCTTACGTTCTAATTCTGATTTTGTGGGGTATTGGAACTGAAGTCCAGTGTGCGTCATGAGCTGTTACATTTAATGCATCGCTCAGTTTGGAGAATTGAATATCCAGGGTGTAAGCCTGTGTTGCTGTTATATCATTAAGAACAGCTTTTTACAAATCAATACCAGTTAATTTTTGACAGCTCATTTCTTTTGCGCAATTTAGATCCAAGGGTTAATTAAGTGTTTTTCTGCTGTTGTGGTCAGTAAAAGAAACTGTGTTTTTCACCGCCAAAGAAGAAATTTTGCCTGTAGCATAATTCATATCTGAAGGTCAATTAAGCCTGTTTGCGCTTTTCTATTCAGTAAAATACAACGGCACATACAAGTACATTTTTCCTGGCCATTTGTGGAGCGCAATTTATATCCAAGGGTTGCCCAAGCCTATTAGTGGGTTCATTTGGTGTCAAATACAGGGTGTGTATTTATCATATACAGATATCTTCATTAAACAGAGTCTGTACATTTTAGAACAAACAGTATGTCAGACAGAGAGGTGGCAGGCTCTTCACATGCAAGTGGCATTGGCACAAACATTTCTGGAGCAGGCCCAGGTCGCAACACAGCAAAGGGACGTCGCAGCAGGGGTCACTCGGTGAGGCCAGAACTGCCAGTGTCATCTAGCATCCATGTGTTGACCAGCAACCCAAGGGTTCTTCATTAGTTGACTAGGTCATCCACTTCCTCCCAGATGACATCTGACAACCCCAGGCAAGAGTCGGTGGGAACGTCAGACACAACCCTTAGTTGGCATGGCCCAGGAGAAGGTCAGCGGCCCTCACCTGTCCTCAACCTGCCTCTGTGCCATCCAGTGCCCTCAGCCAGAGATCTACTATGTGGTCTGGGCTCATCGCAAATGAGCAATTTGAGGAGGACAGTCAGCAGCTATTTGGCAGTGAAGAAATGGGGCCAATATCCCCTGCTTCTTGCAGTAGGTGGCAAAGTATAGATGTAGAGAGTGGCATGGGAGGTCATGTTGTGAGGGGTCAGAATCTGCATACCAAGACCGTTAAGGAGGATAGCAGTGAAGATCAAACAATAATCGATGATGATGTAGCCGACTGAAATTGGGAGTCGGGTGAAGCAAGGGCATCATCATCATCAGGAGAAGAGGGTGTCAGCTTGCTCCTCAGGCAGCGAAGCAGCCAGCAAGTGGGTTGTGTGGCCGTGAGTCAGCAGGGTAGCAGCAGTGCAAGGTCGGGAGCCAAGCAGCCACGGGGTAGAAAACCTGCTTCGCAGGTCCAAGAAAGTAGCGGCACAGGGGCTCAGCGAGGCAGCAGTGGTAGTAGTCACTCAGTGCGGAGCGTTGGCAGTAAAATCCGATACTCGGCGGTGTGGCAGTTCTTTGCCAAGACACTGGAGGAGCCGAATATGGGTATATGTAGAATCTGTGGACAGAAAGTGAAGCGTGGCCAGGGAGATAATGTTGGCACCATGGCCATGCCTCAACACATGCAGCGTCACCATCTGGTGGCCTGGGAGAAACGTGGCTCATATGTGGTGGTCCATCCTGCCGCCGCAGCAACAGCAACAGCAGCACCCAGTGGCACACATGCCATTGCAGCCAGTCAAGGCTCCACCACCTTTGCAGAAGGGAGTCGTTTCTCTTTGCCATCATCTCCCGGTCCAGACGCTCCTGCTCCTCACTACTCATGGCGCCAGCAGTCGTTCAAAGAGGCGATTGCAAAGAGACAACAGTATGTGTCCAACCATCCTAAGGTGCAGAAGCTGACAATGTTCCTGTCCAAGTTGTTGGTACTGCAGTCCCTCCTTTTCCAAATGGTGGACTCTGCACCGTTCAGAGAATTAATGGCTTGTGCCGAGTCGAGGTGGAGAGTTCCAAGCCGTAATTTCTTTTCCAAAAAAGCAGTACCAGCCCTTCACAAATATGTAGAACAGAAGGTGGGCTAGTCCTTGAGCTTATCGGTTTGTTCCAATGTGCACAGGAGCGCGGACGTGTGGAGCTGTAGCTAAGGTCAGGGCCAGTACATGTCCTTTACGGCCCACTGGGTGGATGTGCTTCCTGCCCAGCCACACCAACAACTTGGAGACGCCGCTTTCTCCTCAACGTTGTGAAACTGATGCTCCTGCGCCAATGTTCACCTCCTCCTCCACCACCACCACCATCTCAGCCTCCACAAGTACTGCTCCATCATACCACATGTGTAGGGCACAGCGGTGTCACGCAGTTCTACACCTGGCTTGCCTCTGCGAACGAAGTCACACAGGGGAGGAACTGCTCCGCGTCATGCAGCAAGAAATCGATGTGTGGCTTTCTCCGCGCCAACTGCAAATCAGAATCATGGTGACGGACAATGGGAGGAACATGGTAACCGCGCTGCACCGAGGAGGGATGGTCCATGCGCCCTGTATGGCGCATGTGTTCAATCTGGTTGTGAAAAGGTTCCTGAAGTCTTCCACCGATCTTCAGAAGATTCTGAAAATGGCCAGGAAACTGTGCATGCACTTCATCCATTCCTACAAAGCCAGGAACACCCTCCTCGAGTTGCAGTGGCAGAATGGCCTCCCCCAACACACATTGATATGCGATGTTTCCACCCGTTGGAATTCCAGCCTGCACATGTTGGACCAACTGTATGAACAGAGAAAGGCCATTAACGATTGTTTGATGATCCAGGCAGACAGGAGTACTCCCCTGTGTAACTTTGATGTCAGCCAGTGGCAGCTCATGCGTGACACCTGCTGTTTGCTGAGGCCATTTGAGGAGGCGACGTTATTTGTCAGTCGCCAGGACTACGGGATGAATAACGTCATTCCACGGCTTCATGTCCTTGAACAGATGCTGAAAAATCTGTCTGGGCAGGGGACTAGAGACGTGGCAACTACATCTCACGGCCACATGAGTCCGGTGGGAACTGAACTGGAGGAGGAGAAGGAGGACATTGGAACACAAGCATTGTCTGGTGAAATGGGTGGTTTTTCTACCCAGGTGACAGGAGCGCAGGAGCAGCTGGAGGAGGTGGATGGAGATGAGGAAGATGAGGCAGATGACCACCAAGCACCGTGGCAGTATACAGTGGAGATGGAGGCAGGGAGTCCCTCAGAATTACTTGTGCAGATGGCCCACAGCATGCTGATTTGCCTGGCTAGTGACAGCCGAATAGTCACCATCCGGCAGAGGGATGACTTCTGGCTCTCTACCCTCTTGGACCCTCGCTTCCGGTCCAAAATGGGAGCCTTTTTTCCAGCTGCTGAGAGGGAGGACAAACTCAAGTACCATAGAGAAATCCTCCGTAGTCAGTTTGCTAACGTTCCAAAACCATTTTTGGCCAAGGCAATTCTACCATCAGCTTCTTCATTAATACCTAAAAAAGTTCCAACGCTGTTTATTATGAAGTATAAACGTGGTAGTTTGAAGCCAGTTTCTGCGTGATACCAATTTGTTGAAATGCAGCGTATGGAATCCAAGGAGACCCTAAATACAGGGAATGTTTTAGTTGCTTATTTTGCATTCGGTGCCATTAGTGATGGAATTTAGTACAAAACTGAAATACTGAACTACAAGCAAATGCTGCAAAACTGGCTTGGGATAAGCTTCTTCAGTATGAAGAATGAGAATCGCATGTCCAAATTACAGACAGGAAAAACCGCCTCTGCCTCCTCCTTGAGCCTCATCTGTCATATCCGTGTACCGTACCTCTTGCCTCCGTCCCTTGACCACGATCCTTGACGGCTGTCCTGACCTTACACTTGACCCCGTCTCCGAGTTTGCCTTACGATGGTGTACCTCGCTACACCTCGGCTGCCACCGCAAGCAAGTCACGTGAGGGGTAATGACCTGGTAGACTCCCGCTGCAGCAAGTCCATCCCGCTTTGGGTGGGCTCATGTGAAAACCGGAATACTTAGATTCCGGTCCCGGGTGTGGCTATTGCAATTGTCCCTTACTGTGCTGCATCTGTGGCTTGTAACCTACTATGATTCTTTATGCTATCGTAGGATCTTAGCCTCAGCTTGTTTTTCAGCTGGCGCTGCCATGACTTTATCAGGCTGCATTCCCGCTTCAGTTTTTTGGTCAGTTTTGCCCCTGATAGTGCCCAGGGAATTTTAGAGTGAAGTAATTCTAAGAGCAGCGGTAGTCATATACGTGTCATAATAAAACACAGCATTGCACGAAGACCAAACCAAGCTCCCTCTGCATATTTAAGCATGGCACAACGTTCTACAGCACTCTGCAGGCTCTGTGCAGCCTGGAACTAGCTGTTTTTTAATGCCATTCGTCCCGAAGTAGTTTGGACCAAAACAAATTTTGTCTGAAAAGTCGGCAAAGTCGGCGAGCCAAATTTTTGAGAAATTCGCCCATTTCTACCTGTCATACTGTTCCATAAAATCAGTCAAGATATACTAAACCAACTTTTACTTTGTGACACATGGAGAATCCAGCATCCTAATGATAAAGATTTTAGTTTTTTATTCCAATCCCTATAATTCCTATAGCCGTCTGGATTACATTTTGTTGCCTCACTGTGCCCTTCCCTGGTTAACCTCTACATCGGTGGGTAACATCGTTTTATCGGACTATGCCCCAATCTATTGCACAGTGTCAATCCCCTCTCTCTCGCAGCCTGTTTGGTCATAGGGCCTTAATGAGTTATTGGGCTCCATATGTCTCGCGGATTTATCACAACCTATAGTGCATTTTTCTCAAGACCAGTCTTGTGACACATCCTCCCCGATGGTCAAATGGGAAGCTCTTGAGTGCGTTATCAGGGGAGTTTTGACCAAGCATGGCTCGAGATTAAAAAGATGTAAGGCAGCTAAATTAAAATACGCATTGCAAAAAGTTGCTTCGCTTGAAACCAAACACAAACAGGCGCTCGAGGTAGAAATGCTATGGGATCTAATGTCTGCAAGAATGGAAGTGAAGCTTGAAGAGATTTCTTCAAGTTGGATGAAGCCGTTTTCATGAATAAGATAATAAAAGTGGGAGGATGCTGGAAAGGGCCCTGAGACAACAAATAGCTAAATCCCATATCACTTACAACAAGTCTCCTATGGGTACTTTGGTCCATACAACCAAAGATATTAAAGACTCTTTCCACTCCTTCTATTCTGATTTATACAATCTCCATTCTCCATCCGCACCACCAGAAACACCAAATTCTCCCAACATCTCGCCGAGAATCCCTCCCTTGACCCTATCTGAACTCGAGGAACCTTTTTCCCTCCAGGAACTCTTGGGTGTTATCAGGATTCTCCCAAGGTCCAGGTCCTGATGGATTCACAAGTAAATTTGACAAATCATTTCTAGATGCCCTTTCCCTTCTAATGCTACAAGCTTTCAACAATATCTCAAATAGTAATCTCTTCCCTGCATAATCCACGCTAGGGCAGGTAGCCATTATCCCGCAACCGGGTAAAGATCCCTCTTCTTGTGCAAGGTATCGTCCAATTTCTCTACTCAATGTTGATCTAAAAATATATGCCAAATTTTTAGCAAATAGGTTAAATCCTCTCCTCCCTAATCTTATTCAGCCTGATCAGATGGGCTTCATACCTGGTAGAGAGGCATGGGATAATACATTGAAAACTCTTGATATTGTCCATTACGCCCATCCCCACAAGATCCCAATGGTCCTGTCTCTAGATGCCAAAAAGGCATTTGATAGCATTTCTTGGTTTTCCCTTGCCTCTACTCTTCGGCATCTGGAGATAGACCCAAACTTCATCTCAAAAATCATGGCCGTCTATTGAGACCCCTCTGCTAGATTAAAAATCAATGGATTCCTATCTTACACCTTTAACATTTATAATGGTACCCATCAGGGTTGCCCCCTTTCAAGTCTCCTCTACGTTTTAGTTATAGAAAATCTGCTATCGGCCATTCGTTCTAACCCGGATATTAGGGGAATTTCTATTGGAGGTCACGAGTATAAATGTTCTACCTTCGCAGATGACTTCTTGGTATATATTACAGATCCTCTTTCCTCCATGCCCCCGAACTGAATCAATTTGGCATTTGGTCCAGCTTTAAAATAAACCCTACTAAATCGGAAGCACTCAACATTGGATTCCCCCCTGTAATACTAAGCCAATTAAAATACCTTTATATGGCCTCTTAGTGGATTGCCATATCTCGGTATCAAGAACCCTTCGGAGCTATCAAGATTTTTCCTCTAAATTTTGCTCCTCTTCTTAAGTGGGTCACACAGGACCTGGAAACCTGGAATAAGAAGTATTTCTCTTGGTTTGGTAGGGTCAATATCCTTAAAATTAATGTCCTCTCTCGTATCCTATATCTCATTCAAATAATTCCCATCTATATTCCCAATTCATTTTGGAAATGTATCCAGAGAATATTTACGATTATTTACGGTCTTCAACCCACCACAAGATCTCCTATGTCACCTTATCCAGACAGAAAAGTCTGAGTGGATTAGGCATTCCAGACTGCAAAAAGTACTACATTGCCTCAGCCTATGCCCGAGTACTGGACATGGTGTGGTGGGGGTAGCAAAAAACTGTGGACCTGCTTGGCTCGCGATCTACAGTGGGTAAGGAAAGTATTCAGACCCCCTATAGATGTTTCACTCTTTCTTTCATTGCAGCCATTTGGTAAGATCCAAAAAGTTCATTTTTTCCTCATGAGTGTACACTCTGCCCCTCCCCCCCCATCTTGAAAGAAAAAAAAACAGAAATGTAGGTATTTTTGCAAAATTATTAAACAAGAAAAACTGAAATCTCACATGGTCAAAAGTCTTCAGACCCCTTGCTGTGACATGCTGTCCATTTCCTTCTGATCCTCCTTGAGATGGTTCTATTCCATCATTGGAGTCCAGCTGTGTTTAATTACACTGATTGGACTTGATTAGGAAAGACACACAACTGTCTATATAAGACCTCACAGCTCACAGTGCATGTCGGAGCACATGCACATCATGAGGTCTAAGGAACTGCCCAAGAAGCTCAGAGGCAGAATTGTTGCAAGGAACAGATCTGGCCAAGGTTACAAAGAATTTCTGCAGCGCTCAATGGCCTCCATAATCCGTAAATGTGAGAAGTTTGGGGCGACCACAACTCTTCCTAGACCCGGCCGTCCAGCCAAACTATGCAATCGGCTGAGAAGAGCCTTGGTGAGAGAGGTAAAGAAGAAGCCCAAGATCACTGTGGCCGAGCTCCAGAGAAGTAGGGAAATGGGAGAAAGTTCCACAAAGTCAACTATCACTGCAGCCTCCAGCAGTCAGGGCTTTATGGCAGAGTGCAGCTGACGGAAGCCTCTAATCAGTGCAAGACATATGCAAGCCGCAGATGGAAGCCTCTCCTCAGTGCAAGACATAGGAAAGCCGCAGACGGAAGCCTCTCCTCAGTGCAAGACATAGGAAAGCCGCAGATGGAAGCCTCTCCTCAGTGCAAGACATAGGAAAGCCGCAGACGAAAGCCTCTCCTCAGTGAAAGACATAAGAAAGCCACAGACAGTTTGCAAAAAAGTACATGAAGGACTCCCAGACTATGAGGAATAAGATTCTCTGCTCTGATGAGATGAAGTGTAACGGGTTGCGCCGCGGTCCGGGCCATGGACCGCGGTCGCACCCGCGTTCCCCATAACGGGTCCCCGGCGGGGACGTGGGGCGCCGCGGGCCGCACGGCCGGCCGCGGCGCCACCCATTCCAGCCACTCACCTGGCCTCGCTCCCATCCAGTCCTCGTCCCCTGCCGGCCGGAATGCGCATGCGCGCCCCCTAGCGCGCGCGCGCTCGTCCTTGTGAATTTAAAGGGACAGTGTGCCGGTAATTGGGTAATTACCGGGCGCTGTTCCTATATAAGTGTTGCACCCATGTCACTTCCCTGCTGGATCTATGTTGCCCAGAGCCTTAGAGAAAGCATTTCTTAAAGTGTATTCCTGCTTTACCGTGTACCAGACCTCTCGCTACGTTTCCCGACTCCGAACCTCTGCCGCCTGCCCTGACCTTCTGCCTGTCCACGACCACGAACCATTGCCGCCTGCCCTGACCTTCTGCCTGCCCACGACTATGATTCTCGGACTACGTTTCTGTACCGCGCTGCACCTCGGCCGCCATCGCAAGCAAGTCACGTCAGGGGGGACGACCTGGTAGCCTCACTCCGCAGCAAGTCCATCCCGCTTTGCGGCGGGCTCTGGTGAATACCGGGGGCTACTTAGATTCCGTTCCCTGGCGTGGCTTAACTATCATCGCTTGCGGTGGTCCGGCGGATCCACTACCCAGCCGTCACAGTTAGATCCAGCCATGGATCCCGCCAAGGTGCCCCTGCCAAGCATCGTGGATCTTACAACGATGGTTGCCCAGCAGTCGCAGCAAATCGCACAACAGGCACAGCAGTTGGGCCAGCTCTCCGCCATGATGCGTCAGCTCCTCGCATCCCAGCAACAGTCTCCACCTGCGGCCCCGTCAGTGACTCCGTCTACGTCTGCCGTCCCATTGGCTACCATGGGACCCAAGCTTCGGCTCCCCTTACCCATCAGCTGTGCCGGGGATCCCAAGCTCGGCCGGGGTTTCATCACCCAGTGCTCTATGCACATAGAACTGATGGCGGATCAGTTTCCCTCAGACAGGTCTAAGGTGGCCTTCGTGGTGAGCCTACTATCCGGGAAGGCCCTGGCTTGGGCGACTCCCCTCTGGGATAGGAACGACCCTGTATCTGCGGATCTACAGACCTTTCTCCAGGAATTCCGCACTGTCTTCGAGGAGCCGGCGCATGCTTCCTCTGCTGAGACCGCCCTCTTGAGCCTTCGTCAAGGCGGCTCCTCGGTGGGTGACTATGCGGTACAGTTCCGTACCTTAGCTTCGGAGCTCACATGGAATGATACCGCCCTCTGTGCCACTTTCAAAAAGGGCCTGTCCAGCCGGGTAAAGGATGCTTTGGAAGCAAGAGACCTCCCGTCCTCCCTGAGTGAACTAATTCTTCTAGCAACTCGGATTGAAATAAGGTTCGCAGAGAGGCAGGAGGAGCTGAGTCAGGAGAGAGACTCTGTACGCCCCCGTCGGCAGTTTCACCTGGCCCCGGTTTTTCAGCATCCTCCATTGCTGTCCCCTCAAGCCTCTGAGGTGGAACCCATGCAAGTGGACCGGGCCCATTTATTGGCAGGAGCTGAACCGTCGCTGAACCGAGAAGCTATGTCTCTACTGCGCCACCCATTTCTGCAGAAGCTGTCCGCTACATCCCCAGCGTCCGGGAAACGCTCACACCTAGGTGCCGTTGGAGAGGCGGTCCTAGGTGCAGTTTCCCCCTCTCCACGTCTGATGATGCCAGTGGAGGTGACTAATGATGCTGGTCCGTCATTCCGGAGTTCTGCTTTCCTGGACTTAGGATCTGCCGGGAACTTCATCCTTGCCTCATTGGTAACCCGGTACCGCATACCTGTAGTCCGGCTGGAGAAGCCTCTGCTTATTTGTTCGGTCAGTGGAGAGCTCCTCAGTGACCCCATTCAGTACATAACCCGGCCGTTGACACTCCGTGGGGGGGCGCTACATAAGGAGAAGATCGGGTTCCACATTCTGTCCCGTGCTTCCTCGGCGATCCTCTTGGGGCTTCCCTGGCTGCAACGTCACGCCCCTACGCTCGATTGGAAGACAGGCGAAGTCCTGCGTTGGGGACCGGAATGCCGAACCATTGCTTGGAGGTACCTACGCCCTGTGCCTACCACTTCTCCGCCTCCCTTGTCAAGCCGTTACCAGGCCTGCCGGCCGACGTACCAGGACTTTGGGGATGTATTCTGAGAAAGAGGCCGATTCCGCTGCCCACCACATCGGCCTTACGACTGTCCTATTGACCTCCTCCCAGGAACCAGTCCACCCCAGGGTCTACCCGCTGTCCGTGCCAGAGACTCAGGCCATGTCGGCCTACATTCGGGAGAACCTGCAGAAAGGATTCATTCGTAAGTCCTCCTCCCCAGCCGGAGCCGGGTTTTTCTTCGTGCAGAAGAGGATGGCTCCCTCCGTCTGTGTATAGACTACAGGGGTCTAAATAAGATCACCGTAAAAAAAACGCTACCCTCTCCCACTGATCTCAGAGCTGTTTGACCGTCTCAAGGGGGCTAAAGTGTTTTCCAAGTTGGATCTGCGAGGAGCCTATGACCTCATCAGAATTCGGGAGGGGGACGAGTGGAAGACGGCGTTCAATACCCGAGATGGACATTTTGATAACCTCGTGATGCCCTTTGGGCTCTGTAACGCTCCAGCGGTGTTCCAAGAACTCGTCAACGATGTCTTCCGGGATCTCTTGTACACCTGTGTCATAGTGTACCTAGATGACATCCTGATTTTCTCCCCGGATCTTCAGACTCACCGGACACAATTGCGACAGGTTCTGCAACGTCTGCTCAGCAACCGACTGTACGCCAAGCTGGAGAAATGTTTATTCCATCGGACCAGCCTACCTTTCCTCGGCTACATAGTCTCAGCTGAAGGCCTAGAGATGGACCCGGCAAAACTCTCTGCGGTGCTACAATGGCCCCGGCCTGTCGGTCTTCGGGCGATACAGCGCTTCCTGGGCTACGCAAATTATTAGTCGGCAAGTTTATTTCCCACTTCTCCACCTTGGTGGCTCCTATCGTGGCCCTTACTAGGAAGAATGCGAACCCGAGATATTGGCCTCCGGAGGCTGAGAAGGTGTTTGTGGATCTAAAGACGGCCTTCTCCATTGCTCCTGTCTTGGTCCGGCCTGATTCCGAGAGACCGTTCTCTTTGGAGGTGGATGCCTCTTCCGTGGGGGCAGGGGCGGTCCTCACACAGAGAAGCTCCAAAGGCAAGATTCGCATATGTGGGTTCTTCTCAAAGACCTTTTCGCCGGCTGAGCGGAACTATGCCATTGGGGACCGGGAACTCTTGGCCATCAAGTTAGCCCTAGAGGAGTGGCGACATCTGCTGGAGGGGGCTCGTCATCCAATCGACATCTTTACGGACCAAAAAAATTTGTTGTATCTTCAAACGGCCCAACGTCTAAACCCTCGCCAAGCCAGCTGGTCTCTTTTTTTCTCTCGGTTTGATTTTCGTATACATTTCCGGCCTGCTGAGAAAAACGTCAAGGCTGATGCCCTCTCTTGTGCCTCGGACGTGGTCGGTGAAGAACCCGTGTCACAACACATCATTTCCCCCGAACGGTTGGTTCACGTGGCTCCCGCAGGTCTCCAAAACATTCCTACGGGCAAGACTTATGTGCCGCTGGCACTCAGGAAGAAGATTCTGGAGTGGGGGCATAGCTCCTTTTTGGCTGGCCATCCCGGAGCTCGGAAGTCTTATGCTTTGATCTCGTGGCACTACTGGGGGCCGACTCTAGCACAGGATGTCAAGGACTTCACCCTCGCCTGTGTCACTTGTGCTCGGAACAAGGTCCCACGCCACAGGCCCGCAGGTCTCTTGCATCTGCTGCCCGTGGCGGAAGTCCCTTGGACGCACATAGCGATGGACTTCGTCACAGACCTACCAGTCTCCTCTGGGAATTCAATCATCTGGGTCGTGACGGACCAGTTCTCAAAAATGACCCACTTTGTGCCTCTCCCTGGCCTGCCGTCTGCCCCACAATTGGCTAATCTTTTCTTCCGGCATATATTCCGGCTTCATGGACTGCCCTTACACATTGTCTCCAACCGCGGTGTTCAATTTGTTTCCCGATTTTGGCGTGCACTATGCTCCCGTCTGCAAGTCAAGTTGGACTTTTCATCGGCATACCACCCTCAGTCCAATGGGCAGGTGGAGAGAGTGAACCAGATTCTGGGAGAATACCTGCATCACTTTGTGTCCGGACGTCAGGACAACTGGACCGAGCTGCTCCCGTGGGCTGAATTTGCGTATAACCATCGGGACTCGGATGCTGCCGGCGTCTCCCTGTTCTTTGTAGTCTATGGCCGCCACCTTCACCCCCCCCTTCCCCTGCCTCCTGATTTGGATGTGCCCGCTGTCAACGACCAGGTTCGGGATATCAAGGCCATCTGGCGGGAGATGCGATGTTCTCTACTTCGGGCCTCTGCCCGTATGAAGTCTCAGGCAGACAAAAGGAGAAGACCTGCCACGACGTTTCTCCCTGGGGACCAAGTTTGGCTCTCCTCAAGATATGTGCGCCTGAAGGTCCCTAGTCTTAAATTGGGCACTCGCTTCCTCGGACCCTTCAAGGTTCTTCGGTAGTTGAACCCGGTGACATACAAGCTTTGTTTGTCTTCGTCTCTCCGGATCCACAACGCATTTCATGGATCCCTCCTTAAGCCTCTGGTTCTGAACCGGTTCTCTCGGAAGAAAGTGACGCCTTCCCCAGTAGCCGAATCCGCTGACATCTTCGATGTAAAGGACATTTTGGCTATGAAAACGGTCAGAGGGAGACGTTTCTTCCTCGTGGATTGGAGGGGCTTCGGACCTGAGGAGAGATCCTGGTAGCCTGAATCTAACATCCTGAATCGGGACCTCATCCTCAGATTTCTGCAGCCTAAAAAGGTGGGGAGGCCTAATGAGGGGGGTACTGTAACGGGTTGCGCCGCGGTCCGGGCCACGGACCACGATCGCACCCGTGTTCCCAATAACGGGTCCCCGGCGGGGACGGGGGGGCGCCGGGGCCGCACGGCGGGCCGCGGCGCCACCCGTTCCATCCCCTCACCTGGCCTCGCTCCCGTCCGGTCCTCGTCCCCTGCCAGCCGGAATGCGCATGTGCGCCCCCTAGCGCGCGCCCTCGTCCTTGTGAATTTAAAGGGACAGTGCGCCGGTAATTGGGTAATTACCGGGCGCTGTTCCTATATAAGTGTTGCACCCACGTCACTTCCCTGCTGGATCTATGTTGCCCCGAGCCTTAGAGAAAGCGTTCCTTAAAGTGTATTCCTGCTTTACCGTGTACCAGACCTCACGCTACGTTTCCCGACTCCGAACCTCTGCTGCCTGCCCTGACCTTCTGCCTGTCCATGACCACGAACCATTGCCGCCTGCCCTGACCTTCTGCCCGTCCACGACCTCGAACCATTGCCGCCTGCCCTGACCTTCTGCCTGCCCACGACTACGATCCTTGGACTACGTTTCTGTACCTCGCTGCACCTCGGCCGCCATCGCAAGCAAGTCCCGTCAGGGGGGACGACCTGGTAGCCTCACGCCGCAGCAAGTCCATCCCGCTTTGCAGCGGGCTCTAGTGAAAACCGGGGGCTACTTAGATTCCGTTCCCTGGCGTGGCTTAACTATCATCGCTTGCGGTGGTCCGACGGATCCACTACCCAGCCGTCACATGAAGATTGAACTTTCTATTGTTAATTCTAAGTGGTGGAGAAAACCAGGTCCCGCTCATCACCTGCCCAATACAATCCCAACAGTGAAACAAAGTGGTGGCAGCATCATGCTATGGGGACAGGGACAGGACGACTGGTTGCAATTGAAGGAAAGATTAATGCGGCCAAGCAGAGATATCCTGGATGAAAACCTCTTCCAGACGCTCTGGACCTCAGACTGGGCTGAAGGTTCATCTTCCAACAAGACAATGACCCTAAGCATACAGCTAAAATAACAAAGCAGTGGCTTGAGAACAACTCTGGGACCATTCTAGACTGGCCCAGCCAGAGCCCTGACCTCAACCCAATTGAGCATCTCGGGAGAGACATGAAAATGGCGTCCACCAACGTTCACCATCCAACCTGAGGGAACTGGAGAGGATCTGCAAGAAAGAGGCCAAGGATCCCCAAATCCAGGGGTGAAAACTTGTTGCATCATTCCCAAGAAGACTCATGGCTGTACCAGCTCAAAAGGTGCTTCTACTCAATACTGAGCAGAAGGTCTGAATACTTATGATCATGTGAGATTTCAGTCTTTGTTGTTTAATAAATTTGCAAAAATATCTACATCTCTGCTTTTTTCTTTTCAAGATGGAGGGGGGGTTCAAAGTGTACATTAATCAGCAAAAAAATTAACTTTTTTTTAACTTACCAAATGGCTGCAATGAAACAAAGAGTGAAAAATGTAAAGGGGTCTGAATACTTTCCGTGGTATGTCTATATAGATGGAAAAATAAAACAGTTCTGGTTCTTGGATTGTGGGTAGGGAAAAAGAGAAGAGCCAAAAAATTATGACCATACAGCAGAAAGGGGATAACTCAGTTTGCTCTAAATGGAAGTGTGTGGCCTTTGTTGTGATCTAACACCAGATAACCAGGGAACCCTGATATCACCATCAGGCTAAACTCTGCTACATCAGCAAACACTGAGTCAACACGTGATCCATGGAAATGATCCATAGCAGTTATTACCTGTGTAACTGGAGTTGCTGTATGGCGGTGAGTAGATGTCACTTACCATTGGATATCTATACAGGCTGAGGAGATCCGTCATCGGAAGGCTCGTATGGATGTGAGAATCCACTACAAAAGCCGCCACCTCCCTGTGATCCTTGCAAGAATAATTAGGAGTCTTGACATCCTCTCCTGATAATATCTTCATTACGGACTTTACAGTTTTCCCTTCATGTCCACATATATCATATATATCATAACCCAGAGTATTATTCGGCAGGAGGTCAGGATTCTTGTTGATCTCATCAACTGCATAGATGAAGGCCAGGATGCTGATATAGTTTTCAATGTGGACACTATAGGATATTTACATAAAAAAATATAACATACATTACAAAACTCGTAGATACTACGGATATATTTGGGCAACATTGTAATCTTCATACATGGAGACTAAGGTGCATCCTGACCAATTCAACCACAATCAAATCAAGAGGCACCAACCCAATCAACCCAATGATAATCAAGGCAAGAGACACCATCCCAATCTCAATAAAATCAAGAAGCATGAACCCGACCACAGTAATATCAAGAGGCACCAACCCAACCACAATCAAGTCAAGAGGAACAAACCCAAAGTTAATTCAAGAGGCACCAATCCAACCACAATCAAGTCAAGAGGCAACAACTCAACCATAATCAAGTCAAGAGGCAACAACCTAGCCAACCCAATCACAATCAAGTCATGAGGCACCAAGCCATCCACAGTCAAATCATGAGGCACCAACCCAACCACAACCAAGTCAAGAGGCACTAGCCCAACCATGCTCAAGTCAAGAGATAACAACGCAAACAATAAAGTATACACAACAACCCAAACAACCAAATCACAATCAAATCAAGAAGTACCTAAACAACCATAATCAAGTAAAGAGACACCAACCCAACCTCAATCAAGTCAAAAGACACTAACCCAAACTCAATCATGCCAAAAGGCACCACCCCAACCATAGGTAAAACAAGAGGCACCAACTCAATCAACCCAACCTGAGTCAAGTCAAGAGACAACAAACAAACCACAACCGAGTTAAGAGACACTAATTCAATTAGCCCAAGTCAAATCAAGTCAAGAGGCCACATCCCAACCACAATCAAGTCAAGAGACATGAACTCAACCAACCCCACTGCAATCAAGACAAGAGAAACCAGTCCAACCACAATCGAGACAAGAGATATATCAATTCTCAATGTGGCTCCTGCACAGATGACAAAGATGTACAACACAACAGAAGTCACTGCTGGGTCTTTGGTACAACTTTCTGCACAGTGGATGCCCAAGACAACTTGGTTCCTTCGATCCCATGATTGCTGAGATCCCATAGGACCAATCACCAACTCATTATAATGTTATGGTATATCCTAATGATAACTTTTTAATGAGAGCTACTGTATATCCTGATACATTCATACACTAAATGACCCCTTTAAAGTATCTATACCTGGTTGCCGATCACACTTTTACGACCAATTTTGAGTCCTAAACTCAGTGCCACCACCACACTCTCCATGGGGATGACATCTTAAAGACTAGGGACATATTTGACCCGAAAAAAAAATGTGTGTGGTTACTTTGTGTGTAAAAGTTGTACTGCGGGTTTTATCTGCAGCTTTTATTTATTTCCAGGCCCTGATATTTTAGATGCCCTTTGTATCAGATTTTCTCATGTGTGTCCTCCCAATAATAAATGCTGCATGTGAGCTCTGTATGTTTAGGAGTCTAGAGTTTTCAGTTGGTGCTCTTTGTTTCTAAACGTGTACATGTCAGGACAGAAGGTGGAGGAATTGACGAGTTTCCTGTCTGATGCGGGATATATGGTGAACTTGGGTGTCCACGGCAGGAACACCAGAGGCCAAACGCACAGGAAGGGGTGGTTGAGGTTTACAACCATAGATAATGAAGATGCTCCTGTGGATTCAGAATCCAAGTGGTTATATGAAAACTCTGCCCACGTAAGAAGCTCAGCCTAATCATCTTGTCTGGAAGACACAAATTGTCAGAGGTAAGTTAGAAGTATCTGGTTTATTCTCTCTACATGTCCCTTGGACTGAGGTTGGTAAGCTGAAGAGAAGTCCAGCTTTATTTGGAGACGGAAACAGAGGTCTTGCCAGAATTTTGATGAAAATTTAACTCCGTGGTCAGACACAATGTGGAGAGGTAGCCCATGCAGATAAAAGGAGCATTGATAGAAATGAGTACTGGGCTGTGGAGCAGAGGGCAGACCCAAGAGAGGAATAAAGTGCAACATTTTAGAAAAACGGTTGGTAACCACCCAGATGACAGGCAGCGGAAGGAGGCAAGTCAGTAATAAAGTCCATGGCAATGTGTGTCCAGGGCCTCTCAGGGATCGGTAAAGACAGTAATCGACCAGCAGGTATTTGACGTGGTGCTTTATTAGGGGCACAAGTAGAACAGGCGGACACGAAATCCCTGACATCCTGGGAGAGCGTTGACCCCCAACAGTGTCGCGCAATTAACAAGAGGGTCTTTCGACTGTCAGTATGTCCAGCCAACTTGGAAGAGTGCCCCCAAATAAGGTCATGCCTCCACAGCGTGGGGCGCACTAAGGTCTTGCCAGCGGGTATTTCCTGAAGGGGGACAGGAGTCACAGAAATCAAGTGTTCCGGAAGTATGATATACTGTGGTTCAATTTCCAGTCTGGTTGTATCAGAGGCACGAGAAAGAGTGTCAACTTTTACATTCTTCTCAGCAGGTCGGAAATTCAGCATAAAATTCATTTTGGAGAAGAAAAGAGATCAGGGTGCTTGATGGGGATTCAAACTTTGAGCAGTTTGGAGGTAAAGAAAGTTCTTGTGGTTTGCATAGATATTCACAGAATGTCGTGCTCCCTCAAGTAAATGGTGACACTCCTCCAGTTCCAGTTTTATGGCCAGAAGCTCACGATCTTCAATAGTGTAATTCCTCTCCACTGGGAAGAAAGTTCTAGAGAAGGAGCCACAGGCGACGGATTTCCCGTTGGGCAACTTTTGTGAGAGGACAGCCCTTGCTCCTACAGACAGTGCATCAACTTCAAGAAAGAAAGGCTTTTTCTGGTCCAGATGAAACAAGACTGAAGGAGAAGCAAAGGCAGTTTTCAGGCGAACAAAGGTATTTTTCGCTTCAGGAGCCAGAGTTTGGGGTTCCTGCCTTTCTTCGTTAGAGCGACTATAGGTACCATCTAGGTGGAGAAGCGAGGAATAAACTGTCGATAATATTTGGCAAAACCTAGAAAGCATTGGACGACCTAGAGACCAACAGGATGAGGCCACTGAAGAACAGCAGAGAGTTTTGATAGTTCCATTTGGAGACCTTTTTCCGAAACAATATATCCCAGGATGGGTGTTCTGGTCCATTCAAACTGGCATTTCTCCAGTTTAGCATAGAGATGATTGACTCATAGTCGATTAGCACGATGAGACTGTAAATCTGTGAAGTAAATTAGGATATCGTCAAGATAGACCACAGACATAAAGGAGATCTCGGAAAATTTCATTGATGAAATCCTGAAAAACGTCCGGTGCATTACATAAACCTAAAGGCTTAAAGGGGTTTTCTCACTGTAATGAACAAGTCAAAAACAAGTCACTTTGCAATATATTTCCATTAGCAGTGTCCTACCTATTCCTAGATATCCCCTCTTGTATGGGCTGCACCAGCTCCTCAGGTCGCTATAGCTACAGACCTGTTCCATCTCTCCTGATAGGCTGCCAGCGCTGGTCACTATAGCTACAGACCTGTTCAATCTCTTATGATAGGCTGCCAGGGCTGGCTGCTATAACTACAGACCTGGCTTCTACTGCAGCCTAGTAAACACGCCCCTGAATTCAAAATGAAAGCAAGAAAACAGCACGAATTAATGTAGTGAGACAACCCCTTTAACCAAGTATTGAAAGTGTCCATCGCAGGTGTTGAAAGCGGTTTTCCATCACCTTTGTATATGCGTACAAGATTATAAGCCCCAGCAAGTCCAGCTTAGTAAAGATCTTGGCTCCGCAAAGCCAGTTGAAGAGTTTAGAGATCAATGATAGAGGATATCTGTTTTTCATATCAATCTTATTAAGACCCCGGCAATAAATACAGCGACAGAGGGATCCATCCTTTTTCTCCACAAAGAAGAACCTTGCGCTGGCTGGAGACTTGGACTTGCGGATAAAGCGATTCTGCAAGTTCTCTTTAATATCGGCAATCATAGCCTGGGTCTCAGTCAGTGAGTAGATCCTAACCCGAGAGGGCATCTTTAATTCTCCAGGTTAAGCCCTTCCAGATGGTGGTGATAAGAGCCTCATTATTCCACTCCAGCTCTGAGGACAGGGTGGAGAATTGAACCGCGTATTGGCCCATTGTGAAAATACCCTGGCGCAGGTGGAGTAGAGCTGCAGCAGCAGTAGACGTGTATCCAGGTTCCTCATAGACATTCCAGAACACCTGTAAGAACGCTTGGACTTTGGCCATCACAGGATCTCCACGGACCCAGAGGCTTTGCCAGACAAGAGGCTCACCACATATGTCACCTTGGTACAATTGGTGGGGACTAGTGAGCCACCATGTGAATGGAGCATTGGGTGAGAAATCCCCTGCACATCTTTGGGTTACTGTCATAGCATGGCGGTTGTGACAGGTGCAACGTAGGTGTAGCCGGCATAACAGGAAGAACCGATTGTGAAGTTGACACTGGTGGAGATGCCGCCAAGGTTGTAGGCAGATGTGCGGCAAGATTCTTTATCACAGTGACCAATTGATCAATACGTTGGCTCTGTAGTGACATCTTGAATGTTGGGTAGAGGCACCCTGGTGGATTGCATGGCCACTTCATACTATCAGGACAGGAGGTGGATTCACCGCAAGTGGTGGTATAAGCCACGCCAGGGAGCAGAATCTAAGTAGGTCCTGATGTTCACCACAGCCCACCGCAAGGCAGGTTGGACTCTCTGCGACAGGAGCCTACCAGGTCACTACCCCTAACATCAGGGGTGTAACTGGTAGAAGATGTAGTGGCTGTCACGGGGCCTGGGCCCTTAGGGGGCCCAGGCCCCAGGCCAGCTGCTACCATGTCTGCTACCCCAGTAGTTCCGCTCCTGTTCCCGTCAGCAATGAACATAACAGCTCACTGGCGGCGAGGCGGAGCTACTGGGTCCGGTGCATCCTTCCTCTGAATGCCTGGGCCCTCTGTTTGGCGCCACGCCCTGCTAATCTGCCTGGAAGGCCTTAAACCCACCAGGTGCCAGCTCATAGTGCTGATGTGGGCGGCGTGATGACGACATATCATCGGATTGCCCGCGTCGAGCACAGAGACTGGCCGGGGGCTGAGCTGGCCACATTGAGGGATCGTGGGAAAAGTGAGCAAGTTATTTATTTATTTTTAGCATTAATCTAGCCTGTCTAACCCCGGCCTGACTATCTATATGGCCTCTATAAGTACCTAAGCCCTGCCTGACTATCTATATGGCCTATATAAGTATCTAAGCTCTGCCTGACTATCTATATGGCCTCTATAAGTACCTAAGCCCTGCCTGACTATCTATATGGCCTCTATAAGTACCTAAGCCCTGACTGACTATATATATGGCCTCTATAAGTACCTAAGCCCTGACTGATTATATGACCCTTATACAGTGGGTATGGAAAGTATTCAGACACCTTTAAATTGTTCACTCTTTCTTTCATTGCAGCCATTTGGTAAGATCCAAAAAGTTCATTTTTGCTCATTAATATACACTCTGCCGCCCCCACCCCAATCTTGAAAGAAGAAAACAGAAATGTAGATATTTTTGCAAATTTATTAAACAAGAAAAACTGAACTATCACATGGTCATACGTATTCAGACCATTTGCTGTGGCACTCATAGTTAACTCACATGCTGTCCATTTCCTTCTGATCCTCCTTGAGATGGTTCTAATCCATCATTGGAGTCCAGCTGTGTTTAATTAAACTGATTGGCTTTGATTTGGAAAGGCACACACCTGTCTATATAAGACCTCACAGCACACAGTGCATGCCAGTGCACATGAGAATCATGAGGTCTAAGGAACTGCCCAAGGAGCTCAGAGACAGAATTGTGTCAAGGCACAGATCTGGCCAAGGTTACAAAACAATTTCTGTAGCCCTCAAGGTTTCTAAGAGCACAGTGGCCTCCATAATCTTTAAATGGAAGACGTTTGGATGACCACAACTCTTCCTCGACCCGGCCGTCCAGCCAAGCTAAGCAATCGTGAGAGAAGAGCCTTGGTGAGAGGTAAAGAAGAAGCCCTAGATAACCGTGGCTGAGCTCAGAGATGCAGTAGGGAGATGGGAGGAAGCTCTACAAAGTCAACTATCACTGCAGCCTCCAGCAGTCGGGGCTTTGTGGCAGAGTGTGCTGACGGAAGCCTCTCCTCAGTGCAAGACATAGGAAAGCCCCAGACGGAAGCCTCTCCTCAGTGCAAGACATAGGAAAGCTGCAGACGGAAGCCTCTCCTCAGTGCAAAACATATGAAAGCCGCAGGCAGTTTGCACATGAAGGATCCCAGACTATGAGAAATAAGATTCTCTGCTCTGAGGAGACGAAGATTGAACTTTATGGTGTTAATTGTAAGTGGTGGAGAAAATCAGGCCCTGCTCATCACCTGCCCAATACAATCCCAACAGTGACACATGGTGGGGGCAGCATCAGGCTATGGGGGCAGGGACACATGGTGGAGGCAGCATCATGCTGAGGGGACAGGGACAGGACGACTGGTTGAAGGAAAGATGAATGCGGACAAGTAAGGAGATCTCCTGGATGAAAACCTCTTCCAGATGGTCTGGACCTCAGACTGGGCTGAAGGTTCTTCTTCCAACAATACAATGACCCTAAGCACACAGCTAAAATAACAAAGCAGCGGCTTCAGAACAACTCTGTGCCCATTCCTGACCGGTCCAGCCAGAGCCCTGACCTAAACCCAATTGAGCATCTCTGGAGAGACTTGAAAATGGCGTCCACCAATGTTCACCATCCAACCTGAGGGAACTGGAGTTGGTCCGCAAGGAAGAGGCAGAGGATCCCCAAATCCAGGTGTGAAAAACTTGTTGCATCATTCCCAAGATGACTCATGGCTGCACTAGCTCAAAATATGCTTCTACTCAATACTGACAAAGGAGCTGAATACTTATGACCATGGGAGATTTCAGTTTTTCCTGTTTAATACATTTGCAAAAATATCTTCATTTCTGTTTTTTTCTTTCATGATGGGGGGGGGGGGGCAGAGTGTACACTAATGATCAAAAAATGAACTTTTTGGATCTTACCAAATGGCTGCAATGAAAGAAAGAGTGAAGTACCTAAGCCCTGCCTGCCAACCCACATAGCCCCTATACCCTACCTAAACCTTCCCTGCCTATATGGTTCCCTATACTCTACCTAAACCCCCCGCCTGTCTACTTATAATGCCCCTGTACCCTACCTAAACCCTGCCTGCCTACCTATATGGCCCCGTCTATCCAAACTAAACCATGCCTGCCTATATTGCCCCTATAGCCTACCAAAAGCCTGTCTGCCTCTACTGTATGAAGGTACTATATAGTCTGCAGAGCCTGTGTACACTGGTCTCTACAACTATATGGTCACTGTATGGAGGTAATATACTGTACAGTCTGCAGAGTCTGTGTACACTGGTGTCTACCACTATATGGTCACTGTATGGAGGTAATGTACAGTCTACAGAGGCTGTGTACACTGTTCTCTACCACTATATTATCACTGTATGGAGGTAATTTACAGTCTGCAGAGCCTTAGTACACTGGTACCTACCACTATATGGTCACTGTATGGAGGTAATATACAGTCTGTAGAGCCTGTGTACACTGGTACCTACCACTACATGGTCACTGTATGGTGGTAATATACAGTCTACAGAGCCTGTGTACACTGGTACCTACCACTATATGGTCATTGTATGGAGGTAATATACAGTCTGCAGAACCTGTGTACACTGGAATCTACCACTGTATTGTCACTGTATGGAGGTAATATACAGTCTGCAGAGCCTGTGTACACTAGTACCTACCACTATATGATCACTGTATGGAGGTAATATACAGTCTGCAGAGCCTGTGTACACTGGTGCCTACCACTATATGGTCACTGTATGGAGGTAATATACAGTCTGCAAGGCCTGTGTACACTGGTGTCTACCACTATATGGTCACTGTATGGAGGTAATATACAGTCTGCAGAGCCTGTGTACACTGGTGACTACCACTATATGATCACTGTATGGAGGTAATATACAGTCTGCAGAGCCTTTGTACACTGGTGTCTACCACTATATGGTCAATGTAATATTGATCTTTATTCAGTAATAGTGTAGGGGTATTATTAAGTCACTATGTGGTGGTAATTTGTGGTCGTGTTCTGGCGGTTTAATCAGGTCTATATGTAGTAGCGCTATTGGTAATGTTGGTCTTGGTATAGTGGGATTTGTCTGGTAGCGGTATGACGGCGATATCTATGGTGAGATATTCACTCCTTTTATTATCTAGTAACTGCATGACTTAAAAGGTCCCGGTAAATGTTCGTGGTGTGCAGGTGGGGGGGACCCATCCAAAAGTTTGCTTTGAGGCCCTTACCTAACGTGACGAGCTTGAGGTGGCAGCCGGGATGCAGCGTGGTACAGAAACGGCAACTTCATGGTCAGAGAAAGGCAGAAAGGTCAGGGCAAGCGGCAGGCACCGTGGTCAGGAAAACGGGCAAGAAAGGTCCGGTACACGGGAATACCGAAATATTGCAACACTCTCCAACAAACTAACACCTCACCAACAAAGGGGCAGAGAGGACAGAAGGAGGCCGGCTAAAGAAGGGAATTGCAGAATCTAATTGGACATTAAGGGGGACATGTATGAAAACTGTCTTGGTCTAAGACTTTCTTTGTTCCTCATAGCAACCAATCAGAGTTCCCCTTCCCCGTTTTTTCAGAGTGCTATATGAAATGTAAGGGGAACGCTGATTGGTTGCTATGGGTAACAGGGAACGTCTTAGACCTAGATAGTTTTCATACAAAGGTCCCTAAGGGCAAACTGGCCCTTTAAATTTTAAAGAGCCGCCGTGCACGTGCGTCATAGGGAACGGGTGTGTGCACACTGACCTAGAGTTGTGGACAGAGCAGGAGCGAGGACCGATGAGTAGCTGGAAGTCAGAGTTCAACCGCCCTGTGGCTTGTGGCCCAATGCATGAACCACCGCACGTCCCACAACATGGGTCATGACAATACACAGCCTTAAAGATTCTCCTCCAGCAAACTGCCTTGTGTGTGTGTTTCTCCCTATCTACAGCCTGTGTAAGCTGCCCTCCTTGGATGCTCTCCTCCATCTTCCTACTCTGCATTGGTCGTCTAGGGGTTAATTTTTTTTAAAGTTTTTGTTTTAAGTGCTCTTTATCTAGTATTATGGTTGACATGTATGATATTTGGCCTTAAGATGCCAATTTTTATGCGCATTATATTAGTGGAGAATACGCCTGGTTTATGAATCTGTTCTACTGCGGGTCATAAATCTGACGCATTCTAGTGCATAAATCTCAATTCAGGCTCAGGTATACCACTTTTAAAGTGCTCTACCTGTTCCAGCAGTAATGCACCTGGAATTGCTGTAATGAAGCTATAAATCTATAGCTTCATAGGGTTCTAGTGCGTCCCGCCTCCCGCATGTCCCCAATCTCAGGCACATTAGAAAGTAACCCTGGCGCTCTGTAATGCACCTGATATAAGCGAACGTTGATTTTAAAGTATAGCGAACGGGGCTGCGCCAGAAGTCTGCCGTCTTTTCAGCCCGACATCTAGCGCAGCCACGTTCATACATATCGCCCTATGGGCCACAGGTATGAAAACTGTCAAGGTCTAAAACTCACTTTGTTGCCAATAGGAAACAATCAGAGCGCCCCTCTCATTTCATATAGTGCTCTGGAAAAATTAAAGTGGCGCTCTGGTTGGTTGCTATAGGCAACAAAGTGAGTTTTAGACCTAGACAGTTCTCATACATGTGGCCCTTAGTGTTTTGTATGATATGTTTAAAGTTAACGGTAAATCTACATGACCTTTTCCAGGACTCATGTGGAGTGGGCTTTCAGTATGCACAAATCAATTAGGTAAACCTGGTATAGATGGCTCAATGAACACAGGCGTGCTAATGGGGAAAGATGGGGAAATGATTGGAACGTGCACTCTAGCTCGCTCCAGGGCCATTAGGTACCAGAATACAAGGAGCATAAACAAAGGGAAAAAATATACATAAAATACACCTTGGTCCTATTCCATGTTTCCTACAACTCACTCATGAGATTATGGTAAGAGTGTCAGGAAAAGTCTGTGTCAAGGGTCGACGGCCTGACTTGGGTGTATTCATGATGTTGGCTGACCTTAGGGGTACACAAGTCAGACAGATACAGTTTCAGACTTAACCCCTGTCCACATGGGCACAGGGAGACCCAGAGAGTGAGCTAGGATTCCCTACTCGCCCACAACCCTGAATGGCTGGGAGAGATCTGTTTACCCACACTGGTGAATCAGAGCTCTGCCAGCCTGGTAGACTGCTACCAGGTCCTCATTATCTATAAGGCCGGTCGGTTACAAACTTATAACAAGGCCCGGAACCTGCCCAGGTAGCGTTATATTAGAGACCGAGAAAAACGGACACGTGAGATTGGCGGTCAAGACAACAGAGCCGCTCAGGATTAACGTTTAAAGATTTAATGACCTTGTGGGTGAGCTAGATAAACAATACATGCATAGAGGTATAACTATAGGCAAATAGAAAGAAGGGAAGGCACTCACAACTCGCTTTCTGTATTTGTATGGTGCCGGTCTATAGGTGGACTTTCACCACATATATAGCCAAAATCAAAATTGACCGCACTCAAATAGATGCAAATAAAAATTATTTTATTTCAATCCACAGGCTCCGCATGTATAATAGATATAGGTGACTTTACATATATGACATTTCGGTCAAGAGACCTTTTTCAAAAAAGTCACAAGTTTAGGGCAAAGAGAAGAGAATAAACGGGCCGCAGCCCAATATGAGACGGCTCCTTCTCATATTGGGCTGTGGCCCGTTTATTCTCTTCTCTTTGCCCTAAACTTGTGACCTTTTTGAAAAAGGTCTCTTGACCGAAACGTCATATATGTAAAGTCACCTATATCTATTATACATGCGGAGCCTGTGGATTGAAATAAAATAATTTTTATTTGCATCTATTTGAGTGCGGTCAATTTTGATTTTTGCTAGAGGTATAACTATACGGATAATGGTCAGAGGTGCAAATAAGGATATGGTTAAAGACAAAGAAGCAGCAAGATGTGTGTATTTACCTTAGGTTGGCCTTGCACTGGCATACACAGAGTTGAATGCAGCCTGCTGATTGTGAACGCTCCAGTACACTTGGCGTAATCCCCCTTCCGAAAAGAAGACGACCCTGGGCCCAGTTGGGCTTTGACTTATAACTATACTGGGACATCTCCCATCACACCCCCTTCATAACCCTGGTCAAACCCTCTCACGCCCCTGGGACGGTCTGCACTCTACTCCCTTCCAGGCCATGCTGTTTTTGGCTCCGGCTCCAAACGGATCATATCACTGCAGGGCAACATTGCAGTTTCGTGTCCCTGGCACTATCAGAACCAGGTGGGTTCAATCTACGACTGGATATCAAACACAGGGTTTCTGCTCCATTCCTTGTACCAGCCTTCGGCTTCTCCCTTCCCATGTGCCCTTCAAAGGTGGGCGTGACACCTATGCGTGTGGGACGTTTCATATTTAAAAATATGAAACGGTGGTGTTCATGTGATGCACGGTTCTTCCATTATTCCTTATGAAATTTCGACACTTGGCTGTCTGCTTTACCTCTTTGATGCTTGGTCTCTGGCCAAGGGGCTAACAAAATTACTGATGATTCTTTTGAGGCCCAGGCTCCCTGCTGGGATGGTCTCCTATTTGAATTGGGAGCAGTCAGGTCTTGCATCTAAATTGTGCCTTTTGCTTGATTGAGTGCTTCCTTAATGACATGTGTTACACAATGGGAGAGACAGGTGAAGTCTTGAAAATCAGCAATAACTGAGTGAATGTGTGGAAGCTGGGGGGGGTGACTTTGGTTATCTTTTGTCATTTTCCTCACAAAGGAAACTCAGCCACTTCTCCTATTTTCTTGCATTAGAAAACTATAAAACTGAGTACTAGATACAATTCTAAATCTATCATTTTCACTTTTGCTATAACTGTGTTTGTTAATTTATGTTCTGGAACTTGATGGTCATAATTGCCAGATTGGAGAGTTATGACACAAGCTAGAACTATGGCCTCTTTAGATGTCCCCTGCATGAAATTAGTGTTTCCCCTCAGTGACCTAAGCAGAAGGAGGGAGTTCAGGCAGTTTTACGGTTACTTGTCTAAACTTTGGACTATGACACACACAGAGGACCAAAGCCCAGAGATGCCACCAATCAGTGAAGGTCTGTTGTTTTATTTTTTTTTATTATACTGTTTTTCTTTTGTTCTGTAATTTTTGTAGCTAAACATTGTATATGTGTATTAAAAACTAAAAAACTTTCATGGATTTGTCATATTTCTCTAAAGAATCTGAATATCTCCGTAGAGTATAAGTAGCCGGTGGGGCATGTATCACTTATGTATGGACGATTTGGGGGTATATGTGCTGCTCAATGTGTAGCCTGAGTGAGGAGCGGGTGTGAGATTGTGTGTGGCGTATAGAGCCCTGGTCACACCTATATCTCACACAAGCAAATGGCGCATCTTGCTCATTGTGAGAGATGGATTCTGCTCTAAAATCCCCAACAGTGTGTGGGTCCCTATCTCCTGGCAGTTAGTGAGGGCAGCGGGAGATAATTCCCAACTCCTTCTTGTTTACCCCTGTGCTATTTCATTCCCCTTTTCCTGATACTATATATATTTGGGACTTGTATTAACACATCAAATAAAGTTATTGTGGTGACATGAATGTACCTTGGGCGACATGTATGTATTTTGGCCCCAGAACATACGTACATACATGTCACACCGTGTGATCACATTGACCTCCTCACCCTTCACCCATCCCATTGACCTTCTCATGCCCCACCTATCACATTGACCTCCTCACCCTCCTCCTATGAAATTGACCTCCTCATCCTCCTCCTATCACATTGACATCCTCACCCTCCACCTATCACACTGACCTCCTCACCCTCCACCTATCACACTGACCTCCTCCCCCTCCACCTATCACACTGACCTCCTCACCCTTGTCCTATCACATTTATGTCCTCCCCCTACACCTATCACATTGACATCTTCACCCTCGTTCTACGACATTTAATTCCTCACCATACACCTATCACATTAACGTCCATACTCTCCACCTATCACATTGACCTCCTCACCCTCCACCTATCACATTGACCTCCTCACCCTCCACCTATCACATTGATGTCCTCACCCTCCACCTATCACATTGACCTCCTCACCCTCCACCTATCACATTGACCTCCTCACCCTCCACCTATCACATTGACCTCCTCACCCTCCACCTATCACACTGACCTCCTCCCCCTCCACCTATCACACTGACCTCCTCACCCTTGTCCTATCACATTGACGTCCTCACCCTCCACCTATCACACTGACCTCCTCCTCCTCCACCTATCACACTGACCTCCTCACCCTTGTCCTATCACATTGACATCCTCATCCTCCACCTATCACACTGACCTCCTCCCCCTCCACCTATCACACTGACCTCCTCACCCTTGTCCTATCACATTGACATCCTCACCCTCCACCTATCACACTGACAACTTCACCCTCGTCCTACGACATTAAAGTCCTCACCGTACACCTATCACATTAACGTCCATACTTTTCACCTATCACATTGACCTCTTCACCCTTGTCCATTCACATTGATGTCCTCACCCTCCACCTATCACACTGACCTCCTCACCCTCCACCTATCACATTGACATCCTTGCCCTCTAGCTATCACAATGACCTCCTCACCCTCCTCTTATCACTTTGACCTCCTCACCCTCCTCCTATCACATTGATATCCTCACCCTCATCCTACGACATTAAAGTCCTCACCGTACACCTATCACATTAACGTCCATACTCTTCACCTATCACACTGACCTCCTCACCCTTGTCCTATCACATTGACGTCCTCACCCTCCACCTATCACACTGACATCTTCACCCTCGTCCTACGACATTTAAGTCCTCACTGTACACCTATCACATTAACGTCCATACTCTTCCCCTATCATATTGACATCCTCACCCTCCACCTATCACATTGATGTCCTGACCTTCCACTTATCACATTGATGTCCTTACATTCCACTTATCACATTGACCTCCTCACCCTCCACCTATCACATTGATGTCCTCACCCTCTAGTTATCACATTGACACCCTCACCCTCCTCCTATCACATTGATATCCTCACCCTCCATCTATTACATTGACGTCCTCACCCGCCACCTATCACATTGACGTCCTCACCCGCCACCTATCACAATGACATCCTCACCCTCCATCTACCACACTGACCTCCTCACCCTCCATCTACCACACTGACCTCCTCACCCTTCACTTATCACATTGACGTCCTCACCCTCCACCTATCACATTGACCTTCTCATCCTCCACTTATCACACTGATGTCCTAATCCTCCATCTATCAAAATGACATCCTCACCCTCCATCTACCACACTGACCTCCTCACCCTCCACCTATCACATTGACCTCATCGCCCTCCACCTATGACATTGACATCCTCACGCTCCAACTATCAAATTGACGTAGTCACACTCCCTCTACTACATGGACACGTCATTGAACTTGTGCTCTATATTCTGTTGTATAGTGAGTACACGGATCACTTTCCAGCCCTTTCTCTACAATATAGTATAAAGGAAGGTAATTACTCACTCGTTACACTGCCAGTGAGAATGGAAAGGAAAATCTGTCCGCTTAAGGTTATAAACCCCCCCATGAGCCGGAATGAGCCCTGCAAAATAGACGTCTCCTTCCTGATAATATTGATACTCGAACAGAGGTTGTGCCGTCACAGGTTTAGTGTCTGCAGGAATAAAAAGCTCTGAATGTTCACAGGATGTTACAGGCAGAAAGATGATGATGACATGAAGGACGTGGAGAACAAATGACAAGTTCATGGCCCAGAGCAGCTCTTCTCATGCAGTACAGGCACTGACAGCTCTGCAGAAGCCCAGCACCTGGGGCAGATGACAGTCAGACGCAGCTTATAAGTCCTACCTGAGACTGATATAGAGTCTGACGTAAGGCACCAGAGCAGAGAATCGCTGTAAAAAGTTCTCGGTAAATTATATGTTTGTTATTATTGTGCTTTACTTAGTCTTAGTAAATTTGATCGTCCTAGATTTAACACTTTTTGCCATTTATCTGCTCCAGTTCATGGTGCATCTACCACATGGTCCATACCAACCCTCCGACCGTTCTATTGTTATAGCAGGATAGTCCCATGATGATTGCTACTTATGTAAATATGGATCAAAGTGGGCGTTTGTAGGATCAGAAGGTGTTCCCTAATTAATTGGGGTGAATGCTTAATGGGGTAATCCACCTTGTTGTTATTAATGTCCAGGAATTATGGGGCTGGATGAAAAAAAAAAAAAAACAATGCTCACCTATGATTTGCCATTTGTCCCAGCGATGCACCTGTCGGGCCGCTTGGCCAGTCTTCTGTTATCTTCTGGCTATGGCGAAATGGAACACATTGGCTGCCGCCTATGATTGGCTACAACAGTCACACAAGACTGCCCGATGTCACAATTCAAATCCTTGACTTCTGAATATTGATTATCATGTGACCACTTCAGCCAATCACAGGCTGCAGTAGAGACTTTCCCTTTTGGCCAAAACTGTAAGACAATAGAAGAAACGCAGAAAGGATGAGCTGCAGTTCAGTGGTCAGTATTGAATATGGACAACCCCTTTAATAGTGCCCCATGAATGGGGAGCTGTTTTCAGAGTAAACAACACATATCACCCAAAATAAAACACAGACACAACCTGTAAGAAAATACACCAACAAACATGTCCCGGTGCGCACCATGGTCTCCACTCCGAACCATGTTTGTGCTTGTGCCCTCGTTCCCTAGCGCTAATACTCACCTCTTACCGCTCCTGCTCCACTCGCTGGCACTGTTCGGCGTACGCGTTTCCGCTCCCTGGTGCATGCTGGACCCTTTATTAGGTCACTTCCCCTTCCTTACCTCGCCATTGTGTTGGTGTTATTACCCTATGTGTTACCTTGCCTTGCTAGCTATTCTTGGATTTGACCTCTGCTACATTATTTGACTATTCCCTGCCTGCTGCCCGCCCTGACCCTACTGCGAGTGATCAACCTATGTTATGTCTGCTGCCTGCCCCAACCTTACTGCCTGTCCAGGCTTGTCCCTCCTTTACCACGTCTGCACTTTCACTGTCACTGCAAATGGCCACAACAGGGATAGCCACCTGGGAGTCACCCATATCAAAGTCCAACCTGTCCTGCGGCAGGTTCTAGTGAATACCAGAAGGCTACTTAGACTCCAATCCCTGATGTGGTTCATATCCATCTCTCGTGGTGACCTAGAGGATCCACTATCTCAGTCTGTTACCACACAACACATGAGGGGGAAAGAATGCTTCGCAAGAAATCTTACACTGAGGTGATGGAAGCAATCTCTCTGGTCAGGAAAGTTAGGGACTAAGAATAGAAGGCACAAACTTACATGTGACCCCCTCTATAGCAGAAGGCTACTAATTCTCCTAGTCTCACAGGCTAATCTTTATGCCCTATGTCTCACACAGACTGCTCCTCATGCCCAACTCTCCTACACATAGCCACAAAGTCTCATAGAATGCTGCTATGCTCCCCTATCTCTCTCACAGACAGCTACGTATTATCTTTGTCTCACAAGCTAGTCCTTATGTCCCCTTTCTCACACAGACTGCTCCTCATGTCCCCCTCTCCTACACATGGCCACCAAGTCTCATAGACTGCTTCCTTGTTCCAGAATTTCTCTTACAGACTGCTCCTCATTCTCCTAGTCTCACAGACTAGTCCTCATGATCCATTTCTCACACAGACTGCTCCTCATGTCCCCTTCTCATACACATAACCAAAAACTCTTATACACTGCTTCCCAGTTCCCCCCTCTCTTTCACAGACGACTCCTTTTTCTCTTTGTCTCAATAGCAAGTTCTTTGCCCCCTCCCTCACATAGACTGCTCCTCATGTCCCCTCTTTCGCACATAGCTGACAATTCTGATAGACTGCTCCCATGTTCCCCCATGTTTCTCTAAAACTTCTACTTATTCTCTTAGTCTCATAGGCAAGTTCTTGTTCTCTCTTTCTCAAACGAACTAGGACAGAGAACTCATCAGGATCAACTGTACTAAAGACTAGTGATGAGCAATTGCGTCAACTATCGTTATCGGATCGATAGTCGATATCGGCAATTATCAAGACGAATTCTGACAGTCGATAACAGATTATCGACGATGACCATTAAAGTCTATGGGAGAGGAACAACACCTTCATTCATACACCCAAATAGGGCTAGAGAAGCTGGAATTAACATCCACAACAGTCAAATGGATACGTGCTACATCTTAGGCAACACAATTAGGTTATAAAAGTCAAAGAAAAAAGTCACAGACATTCACTATCCCTGTCCTGTACCACAACATGACCCTTAAACCTGCATGACCCAAAGATTAAAAAGTGCCAGAAGGAAGTATTATTTTAACCATCATTTTAGTTGAACTGGACATTGACTATCCCTGTCCTGGAACACAGCATGACCCTTAACTGGTCTGACCCACTGAATAAAAAGTGCCGGAAAGGGGGGCATGGCCTAACCGAGTATGTGAGCAGACGTCCCTGGTGAGAGCTCCGGATCCAAACCTCCAGATAAATGGCACAACTAAACCTTAAAAGACCACAGACCTTCTCCTAACCACCCGGCTCGGCTTCTACTAGGAGAGAGGATCATTTTGAGACCCGTCGGGCGCTGCTGTGAGCCTTAGAACCGCGGACGCGTGGTGTGGAGGCAGAGCGCGGGCTGTGCAGCTGCGGGGGCCACGGCGCTCTCCCTTCAGGCTTGGTGGGACTGTGTGCGGCACCAGGCAGCAACCGACCTTCGCTAATCGCTGATTGCGGACACAGAGAAGTCGGCGGGCGGTGACGCACTTAACGGCAGCTGCAGCTCCGGGACTTGAGTGGCTGGACTAGGAGGATGGCGGGAGACTGCTCGCATTGTCCAGGGCAGGTACGGGCACCCGGCGACATTTTACATAGCCCCCAGCTCATCTCTTGCCGGCCTTCACATGGGGAGAAGCCCTCAAGGACTCGGCTCCAACTACCCCTGGTTATTATTTCCCCTGCAGACACAGTGATCGAGGCAGGCTGCCTCATATTACCGAGGAACTCAGCTGTACACGGCCGTCATTTCAAACCCAGCAGCCGCCGGCGCCACTTTACACAGTCCCCATCTCATCTACAGCAGGCTTAGGAAGGGGAGATACGCTCAGGGACTCTGCCCCAACTACCCCCGGCTAATAAATCCCCTGCAGGCACAGAGATTGGGGCAGGCTACCGCACATTGCTGGGAAACGCAGCTTCATACGGCCACCATTTTAGAACTGGCAGCCTCTGGCGCCATCTTGTGTATATCTGCAACTCTTTGCCTCGTGTGACATAGCCCTTGCCTGTACACAACAGGGGGTAAGAACAGGACAGGTCCTTGTGGCCCCCCTTCACATATAAGCTTTTCTGATTATGGAGGGACACCTGAACTGCCTATTTGACGTGCCCAAGTGGGAGTGACAGACCATCTCAGCTACTACACTGCTGAGCCACCATATGTGCCCATAAAGGACTTCCTATCCACACAACAGGCCGATAGCTCGACTTGCCCTTGCCTGCAGACATCTGCTCTCCCCACTAAGTGCAATATCTAAAGGACCTTTTCCTCGCAGCGGCCATGTGGCTTATTATGGAAAAGAAAAAGAAGAGGGGAAGAGAAAAAAAAAAAAAAAAATTATTTAAAAAAAATAAATAAATAAATAAAAAAAAGGGGAATTCTTAAACTTACCCACACCACAGCTGGTTATCATATCCTGCTGTTCCTCAGCAACTGTCCCGCTACAACTTCTGGGATCCTACTATTACAGTTGCTTCCATTGATTCTTATCATCACTAACTTTTGGCACTATGGGAGGCACCTCCAAGAAAAACAAGCCAACTAAGCTCCCCGAATACTTCTCCTCGTCAAAAGCAAAACTAGAACTCAGGTTTCCGCCTCCGTCGTCCCCCACTCCGTCCTCCAGAGCGGAGTCTATAGACCTCGAACACCAAACTCTACCGGACTCTCAACCTCTTACGGTAGCTTCTCTCCAGCACCGGTTCTCCTCGTTCAGATCCTCATTGCAGTCCGATATCAAGCAGATGATGGATGAGTTGAGGCAGGACATCCATTATCTAGCCACCCCCACAGATCACATAGAGCACAGGATGGCAGAGTTTGCAAAATCCCATAACAGCCTGATTGATGCCAACAGCAACTTAGAGGAGGAAGTACATCGCTTAGCTTCTAAAGTTCTTGACCTGGAGGACAGGTCGAGGCGCAACAATGTGAGAATCCAAGGAATCCCTGAAAGTGTTGCTCCTGACCAACTAAGTGCCTTCCTGACTGATCTGTCTTGCCAAATGCCTCCACGCTTGACCTCACCATAGATAGAATCCATAGGATTCCAAAGCCCAAGAATCTGTCCCCGCAGGTACCCAGAGATACCATCGCCAGGACCCACTTCTATAACATGAACGAAGAGTTCCTCCGAGCCCTACGTAGGAAAGACTCACTCCCTGACCGCTTCCAGGCTCTCTCCATTTTTCCAGACCTATCCGCCGCAACAATGCTCAGGCGTCGAGAGTTCCAAACCTATACCAGAATACTCAGTGAGAAAGAAATTCAGTACCATTGGGGATTCCCAGTGAAGCTAATTATAACAAGGGATGGCTCACAGTTCAACTGTAATTCTCAAATAGTGGACTGACTAAATCTTCGAAGCTGGAACTTACTCTCCCCATCGGATGCTAGCCCGGACAGAAAGAAGAAATTTAGACAAGAACTAATCACTCCTCTATGGTCAGATAAGAGGGCACGCACAAGATCCAGGTCCAGACCCCTGGAGTGATTATGGTCTTCGTGTCTACACCCTGCTGGAGTGGCTTCTCTGGCTCTCATTGGAGTCATCTTACTCCACTATTACCTGTTGTGATTTTTCCTTCTTTAGGTTGTAGGCAATGACTTGCCCCACATTAGATTCCCGATTTGTGGAATCCCTTCCTCTCAGTTCGAATTTTGTTACGCTGTTGACTGCTTTTACTGATTTGTTTAGTTACGAGTTAATTTGCCTTAGCCAGATTGCCTCTAACGAGATTTTATTTACATTTGTGCCGGAAAGAAGTAGGAATACTCTCCTGCCCTTAAACTGTACACTTAATCAGGCTCAATGGGGGTGAAAATTATGTCACTGAATGCTCATAGGCTTAATTCCCCATTTAAGAGGTCTTTGTTTTGGAAGGAGGTTTCTCAGTCCCATGCAGAAGTAGTTTGTGTCCAGGAGACACATTTATGCAAGAAACATTCCTTTAGATTGCAGAATAAAAAAATTTCCCGAGCCTTCCATGCCTCTCTGAATGTAAAAAAAGCTGGGGTGTCCTTTTTCATCAAAAACTCAGTGCCTTTTTCACTCTCGGACTGCGTGGTTGACAAAAATGGACGGTTTATAATTCTACGTTGTACCCTGAATGCTGCTCCCGTCACATTAGTTGGAATCTATGCACCAAACCAGCATCAGATCTCCTATCTTAGGAAGATATTTGCTAAAATCAGGAGGGAAGCCAGAGGTAATCTAATAATCTGTGGAGATTTTATTTCAGTGGTGGATAGGTCTGCCGATAGATCTGGTAACTGTTCCAAATCGTCCCCGGAGTTGAACAACCTGATCAAGGAGGAAAATTTGCATGATCCTTGGAGGTATGCCCATCCTCCTGAGAAAGATTTTACCTTCTATTCGGCAGCGAGAGATTCGCATTCTCGAATAGACGTCTTTTTGGTTAATAGAGCACCGTTACTGTCAGTATCTAATTCTGAAATTGGGTTTAAGACTTGGTCGGATCATGCTCCCGTATATCTAACCCTGAACATAGGGCATTCCCCTTCCTTTCACTCCCCTTGGCAATTTAATAACTTCTTACTTAAATCCGAAAGAATCTCTAACGAGGTTAGGACAGCCCTTACGGACTACTTTGAAATAAACGCTCCTACAGCGTCCTCTGAAGAAATGCTGTGGTGTGCTCATAAGGCATACCTTAGGGGAGTTTGTATGAAAATAGCAGCTAGGGAGAAGCGTAATATAGAATCTCTTCTCCACAACACTTTAGATGAGATAAAAAAAACTAGAATTACAATTTAAAACAACCTCCTCGAAGCCCCTCCAAGAGAAACTAAAGACGCTTAAAGCTAAACTCTTGGCATTACAACTACAGCAGTACGAATTCCATTTGAACAAACTTCGGTGGAATTTTTACCTCCAAGGAGATAGACCCAGTAAAATCTTGGCACGGAGGGTGAAAGAACTTCAGGCCAAAACACGAATCCCTTATATAACTTCCCCTCCCACCGGCCGACTTCTAGACCCCCAACAAATTTCCAATGCTTTTTCGAAATACTATGGCGCTCTATATAATTTGAAATCTGATCCAAATACCCCCCTGGTTTCACGTGCAGCTATAGATAAATTTCTTAATGAAGTTGCTCTTCCGTCCTTGACGCAAGACCAACTAAACGTCTTAAATAAGCCTATTTCACTTCATGAAGTAAAACAGACTATCTCCCAACTAAAATGCAATAAATCCCCGGGCCCGGTCGGCTTTACTAACGAGTATTATAAATTAATTTTCTCAGATCCTTTCTCCTCACCTATCCCGATTATTTAATGCAATAGCCACTAAAGGAGCCCCGCCAGCGGAAATGTTATGTGCCCACATCTCAACTATCCATAAAACAGGTAAACCTGAAGACTTAGTAACAAATTATAGGCCCATCTCCCTCCTAAATTCTGATATCAAAATATTCTCTAAAATCTTGGCCAACAGACTTAATGAATTTCTTTCCTATCTAATCAACGAAGACCAAGTAGGGTTCGTTAAAGGTAGACAAACAAGGGACAGCATAAGAAGGGTTCTAAATGTCATACAAGTGGCCCGCACCCGGAAAACTCCTTTTTCTCTCTTCTCCTTAGACGGAGAAAAAGCTTTTGACAGAATAAACTGGAGTTATATGAAGTGTGTCCTACAGAAATTTGACTTCCAAGGCATGATACTCTCAGCCATTACTTCCCTATATACATCTCCCTCTGCCAGGGTTTCCGCCTCGGGCTTCCTATCGGATAAATTTGACATATCGAATGGTACGAGACAAGGCTGCCCACTATCTCCCTTGATTTATGATCTATGTGCGGAACCTCTGGCAGAACACATCAGGAAATCAGCAGATATTGTAGGTGTGACAATCCATGGACGGGTGCACAAAGTAAACCTTTACGCAGATGACATTCTAGTTATGATGCAGAACCCAGAAACCTCTGTTCCAGCACTACTCACTCTGCTAGATCGGTATGCTCAACTTTCCTATTACAAGCTGAACATTTCTAAGTCGATATTCCTTCTGCTTAACTGCTCTCCCTCCCTGAAGCAGCAGCTTTCTCAGCTAGATTTCATTTGGGCCTCCTCATATATTTCTTACCTGGGGGTTAAAATCTACCCGGATGTAGATACTACAACAGAGGAGAATAGAGATGGGCGAATGTCTCAAAAATTTGATTCAGTCACTTCGCCGAATTTTCCGACAAAATTCTTTTCGGTCCGAATTACTTCGGCACGAATCGCGTTAAAAAACAGATATTTCCAGGCTGTCCAGAGCCTGCAGGGTGCTGTAGGACGTTGTGCCATGCTTAAATATGCAGAGGGAGCTTGGTTTGGTCTTCATACAATGCTGTGTTTTAGTATGACACGCACATGACTGCCGCCGCTCTTAGAATCGCTTCACTAAAAAATTCCCTGGGCACTTAAGAGGGCAAAACTGACCAAAAACTCAAGCGGGAATGTAGCCTGATAAAGTCATGGCAGCGAAAGCTGAAAAAAAACAAGCTGAGAGCTCAGGTGGCAACATTAGTGACAGAGTGTGGAGGTGACGGCGGCAGCCACAGCAGCATGAGGTCAGACAGTGGCACAATGACATTCTGGAGGTGGCAAAACAGGAGGAGGCCACAGAGTGGCACAATGACTGAGAGTGGAGGTCACGGCGGCAGCAGCATGAGGTCAGGCAGTGGCACAATGACATTATGGAGGTGGCAAAACAGTAGCAGGCCACAGAGTGGCACAATGACACAGTGTGGAGGTCACGGCAGCAGCAGCATGAGGTCAGACGGTGGCACAATCACATTCTAGAGGTGGCAAAACAGTAGGAGGCCACAGAGTGGCACAATCACACAGTGTGGAGGTCACGGCAGCAGCAGCATGAGGTCAGGCAGTGGCACAATGACATTCTGGAGGTGGCTAAAACAGGAGTAGGCCACAGAGTGGCACAATGACACAGTGTGGAGGTCACGTCAGCAGCAGCATGAGGTCAGGCAGTGGCACAATGACATTCTGGAGGTGGCAAAAACTGGAGTAGGCCACAGAGTGGCACAATGACAGAGTGTGGAGGTCACGGCAGCAGCAGCATGAGCTCAGACAGTGGCACTATGACACAGTGTGTAGGTTACAGCAGCAGCCACAGCAGCAGCATGAGGTCAGACAGTGGCACAATGACATTCTGGAGGTGGCAAAAAGGGAGGAGGTCACAGAGTGGCACAATGACTGAGAGCGGAGGTCACGGCAGTAGCAGCATGAGGTCAGGCAGTGGCACAATGACACAGTGTGGAGGGCATGGCAGCAGCCACAGTAGCAGCATGAGGTCAGACAGTGGCACAATGACATTCTGGGGGTGGCAAAACAGGAGGAGGGCACAGAGTGGCACAATGACTGAGATTTGAAGGTGTGGCGGCATGCGAGACACACAGCATGTAGAGTCAGATGATAGTGGCCACAATGACAACAGTTGCGAGGTGGAGTCTGACCGCCCAGCAGCAGCATGAGGTCAGAGAGTGGCCCAGTGACACAGTGTGTATGTCACGGCACCAGCAACAGCAGCAGCAGCATGAGGTCATAGAGTGGCACAATGACAGAGTGTGGAGGTGGGTGGCAATACCAGCCCTGGTAAAGATGGTTGGTGGCAGATGGAGAAACTGGCAGCAGATTTTGGGGGCATCAGGCGGGTGGCGGCTCAAAAGGCTAGGCACGTATTTGAACCAGACTGACGCCTAAGGCATTGGTGTGTAAAAATCCGGGGCCTTTTCCCGCCTGATTCATTTTGACAAAGGTCATCGTTTCCAATTTCCCCGTGGACAAGGGGGTTTTCCCTTTGGGGTAACGAGGGCCCCCCGCCCCCGAAACACCCGCTCTGATGCCACATAGGGGCCGGGGGGGGACAATTTCTCCACGCAAACTCGCAGTTGCGGCCCAACCCCATTTTGGGCTGCCCAAGTCCAGCGGATTTTTAAACCCGGGGGTTTGGCAATGTGTCCAAGTGGGCCACCACCTTTTGGGTTCGGGGGACTGTCCAGGCCCTGCTCCCGGGGCCCCGGGGGACGGCCCCCTCCTGGGGCGGGTAAAGAAGGCTCATCAGTAAATAAGGGTTAAGTTCTGCTGATGAGTGGTATGCTCCTACCCCCCCACCTTCCCCCACCCCCGGGCAGTAGACGTGAGCCTGAGGAACCCCCCGGTCAGACCTTCAGGGGAGGGACATGCCCACATAGGGCTGGGGCCAAAACATACGGGGGGTTTTCCCTATTATTTAAGTTTGTCCTCCCTCTCAATAGCGGGGGAAAAAGGCTCCCATTTGGGACCGGTAGCGAGGGTCCAATAGGTGGAAAGCCAGAAGTCATCCCTCTCCCTGGATCTGACTATTCGGCTGTCACTAGCCAGGCAAATCAGCATGCTGCGGGCCACAAGTGACTCCGAGGGGCTCCCTGCCTCCATCTCCACTGTATACTGGCCACGGTGCTTGCGGGTCATCTGCCGCGTCTTCCTCTTTTCCCCATCTACCTCCTCCAGCTTGCTCCTGTTTCCTCCTCTCTTGTCACCTGGGTAAGAAAATCCACTCATTTCACCAACAATGCTTCTGCTCCAATGTCCTCCTCCTCCTCCATTTCAGTCCCCAGCGGACTCATGTGGCCGCGAGATGTAGTCGCCACATCTCCAGTCCCCTGCCCAGACAGATTTTTCAGCATCTTTTCCCAGGACATGAAGCGTGCAATGACGTTATTTATCCCGTAGTCCTGGCGACTGACAAATAACGTGGCCTCCTCGAATGGCCCAACAAACGGCAGGTGGCACGCATGAGCTGCCACTGGCTGACATCAAAGTTACACGGGGGAGTACTCCTGCCCGGGCCTGGATCATCAAAAAATCGTTAATGGCCTTTCTCTGTTCATACAGTCGGTCCAACATGTGCGGGCTGGAATTTCCAACGGGGGGAAAAACATCGCATATCAGATGTTTGGGGGGGGCCGTTCTGCCGCTGCAACTCGAGGAGGGTGTTCCTGGCTTTGTACGAATGGATAAGTGCATGCACAGTTCCTGGCCATTTTCAGAATCTTCTGAGATCTGTGGAAGACTTCAGGAACCTTTTCACAACCATATTGAACACGTGCGCCATGCAGGGCGCATGGACCATCCCTCCTCGGTGGGAGCGCGGATACCATGTTCCTCCCATTGTCCGTCACCATGGTTCCATTTGCAGTTGGCGCGGAGAAAGCCACACATCGATTTCTTGCTGCATGATGCGGAGCAGTTCCTCCCTGTGTGATTTCGTTCGCCGGGCAAGCCAGGTGTAGAATGCGTGCACCGCTGTGCCCTACACATGTGGTATGAAAGGAGGGAGTACTTGTGGAGGCTTGAGGTGGTGGGGTGGTGGAAGAGGAGGAGGCGGAAATTGGCACAGGAGCCACAGTTTGACAACATGGAGGAGAAAGCGGTGTCTCCTGTCCAAGTTGTTGGTGTGCCTGGGCAGGAAGCACATTCACCCAGTGGGCCGTAAAGGACATGTACTGGCCCTTACCGTAGTTACAGCTCCAGAAGTCCGCGCTGCCTGACCTTGGAACAAACCGATAAGCCAAGGACTGGCCCACTTTCTGCTCGACATATTTATGAAGTGCTGGTACTGCCCTTTTTGGAAAAAGAAATTACGGGTTGGAACTCTCCATCTCGGCTCGGCACAAGCCATTAATTCTCTGAACGGTGCAGAGTCCACCAATTGGAAAGGGAGGGACTGCAGTACCAACAACTTGGATAGGAGCAGGTCAGCTTCTGCACCTTAGGATGGTTGGATGCATTACTGTTGTCTCTTTGCAATCGCCTCGCTGAATGACTGCGTGCGCCATGTGTAGCGAGGAGCAGGAGCATCTGGACCGGTAGATGATGGCAAAGAGAAACAGCTCCCTTATGCAGAGGTGGTGGAGCCTTGACTGGCTGCAATGGCATGCGTGCCACTGGCCGCTGCTGAGCCACGTTTCTCCCAGGCCACCGGATGGTGACGCTGCATGTGTTGACGCAGGGCCATGGTGCCAATGTTAGCTCCCTGGCCACGCTTCACTTTCTGCCCACAGATTCTACATATACCCATATTCGGCTCCTCCGGTGTCTTAGCAAAGAACTGCCACACCGCCGAGTAGCTGATTTTACCACCAACGCTCCGCACTGAGTGACTACTGCCGCCGCTGCCTCACTGAGCCCCTGTGCCGCTACATTCTTGGACCTGCGAAGCGGGTTTTCTACCCCGTGGCTGCTTGGCTCCCGACCTCGCACTGCTACTATCCTGCTGACTCACGGCCACACAACCCACTTACTGGCTGCGCCGCTGCCTGACGCGCAAGCTGACGCCCTCTTCTCCAGACGATGATGAAGCCCTTGCCTCACCCGGCTCCCAAGTGCGGTCGGCTACATCATCATCTATTTGTGTTTCATCGTCACTGCGGTCCTCATCACCGGTCTTGGTATGCCGAGGCTGACCTCTCACAACATGACCTCCCATGCCACTCTCCACATCTATACTTTGCCGCCTACTGCAAGAAGCAGGCGATATTGGCCCCATTTCTTCGCTGCCAAGTAGCTGCTGACTGCCCTCCTCAAATTGTTCATCCTCACTATATAGTGGCGCTGAGCCCAGACCACATAGTAGATCTCTGGCTGAGGGAACCGGATGGGACAGAGGCAGGCTGAGGACAGGTGAGGGCCGCTGACCCGCTCCCGGGCCATGCCAACTAATGGTTGTGTCTGACGTTCCCACCGACTCTTGGCTGGGGTTGTCAGATGTCATCTGGGAGGAAGTGGATGATCTAGTCAACCAATCAAGAACCCTTGGGTTGCTGAACAACACACGGCCGCTAGATGACAGCGGCAGTTCTGGCCTCACCGAGTGACCCCTGCTGCGACGTCCCCTTGCTGTGCTGCGACCTGGGCCTGCTCCAGGAATGTTTGTGCCACTGCCACTCGCAGGTGCAGAGCCTGCCACCTCTCTGTCTGACATACTGTTTGTTCTAAAATGTACAGACACTGTTTGATGAAGATATCTGTATATGATAAATATACACCCTGTATTTGACTCCAAATGAACCCAGTAACAAGCTTGGGTAACCCTTGGATATAAATTGCGCTCCACAAATGGCCAGGAAAAATGTACTTGTATGTGTTGTTTAAAAACACTGTGTGTTTTACTGAATGTAAAAGCACAAACAGGCTTAATTAACCTACGGACTTGAATTATGCTACAGGCAAAATTGCTTCTTTGGCGGTGAAAAAGACGGTTTCTTTTAGTCACCACAGCAGAAAAACAACGCTTAATTAACCCCTGGATGTAAATTGCGCCAAACAATTGAGCAGCCACAAACTACTAGCTTTGTAGCTATGTACTATGGCGTATTTTTTATGCTACACAAAAAGAGAAAAAATTTTAATTAACCTTCGCTTGTGAATTATGCTACAGGAAAAATGTATATTTTGGCGGTGAAAATGATGATTTCTTGTAGTCACCACAGCAGAAAAACAACGCTTAATTAACCCCTGGATTTAAATTGTGCCAAACAATTGAGCAGCCACAAACTACTAGCTTTGTAGTGCGTTACAATGGCGTATTTTTTATGCTACACAACAAGAGAAAAAATTGTAATTAACCTTCGCTTGTGAATTATGCTACAGGAAATTGTATATTTTGGCGGTGAAAATGACGGTTTCTTGAAGTCACCACAGCAGAAAAACAACGCTTAATTAACCCCTGGATGTAAATTGCAAAAAAGAATTGAGCAGCCAAAAATGAAGTGGTATTTGTATTGGAAAAACGCTGTTTCTTTAACTGAAAACCACAGGAACTGGCTTAGATCCCACTTGGATATTGAATGTATATGCAGCTGCAGTGGACGCACACTGGATTTCAGATCCAATACCCCAAAAAATCAGAAATAGAACATTAAGAGAACAGTCTCTGAGACAAGCTGAGACACCCCACAGAAATCGCTATATAAAAATCAGTTCTTCAGTGAGAGCTATCACAATCAGCCGCAGCAGCACCTTCCCTGATCAGTACAGTGAGAGGCGTGTGAGCTCCCGGCGTCGCGCCCGGACTTATATAGTGCGGTGACGTCACAGAATCCCGCCGGTCTCTGATTGGCTTCATCTCTGCACATGTCATGCAGGCTATGCCCGTCTTCCTCCCAGAGGGCTTGGCCCCATGTAACGCCATGTGCTCGCAGCCATTTTATCAATGAAAAGCACACTTAGTTCACCCGAACTACCCCAAAGTTCGACTTCGTTCAGAACCGAAGTTTTCCTGAAATTGTAAACGAATTACACTTCGTTAGAATAAATTCGCCCAGCTCTAGAGGAGAACTTAGCAGCACTAAGCAAAACATTCTCAGAAGAAATTGCCAGACTCAATAAATTTCAACTATCATGGTTGGCATGTATTAATGTCACCAAAATGTTATTGCTACCCAAATTTTTATACATATCTAGATCACTGCCGTTCTTATTCCCCAATGAACTCCTGACCAAATTGCAGAACCAACTCCTTCATTTCATTTGGAACTTGAAGAAACCTAGGGTGCAGTGGCAACACTTATTTTGAGGGGCTGATAAGGGGGGCTTATCTGTCCCGAACCTGCTTCAGTATAATGTGGCCTCGGTGTTAGAACCGCTTTATATGCATTGGTGTTCCTCGGCAGTTCCACATTGGCAGTTGCTTGAAAACTCTACCCTCCCAAAAGGTACTTTTAAAGATTACCTACTAGCAATTCTGTTAGGTTGGAAACCACCTAAGTTGGGTTTACTGACCATGACTCATGCAGTGAACGCATGGCGTAAGCATATAGTCCTGACTCGAAAGGCCCACATCTCCAGAACCAAATTCCCGCTCTCCATACTATATTGTTTAGCCCCTAAGGTACCACTCCACCTCTGGATAAAATTAGGAATTCACACACTGGGGGAACTATTGCATCATCATCACCTCCGCTCCTTTGAGGACCTATGTAACCGCTTTCCAATTCCCCGTAGTCAATTTTACCTATACCTCCAAATTAGACATGCAATCCAAGCGATAGAGTGGCCAGAAAACAAAAGCCCCTCCTCCCCTTTTCATAGGCTGTTATGGAGTGATTCCTCTACTAAGGGAGGTCTCTCAGCAGCATATCAAACCCTTCTGGATGGCGGGTCCTCTGATAAGCCGGACTATGAGATCCGTTGGGAGAATTCTTTGGGACAGACCTTCCCTCCAGAATGCTGGTCTCAAGCTACAAATATTGTAAGGAAACATTCCAGTTGTGCCAATCATTTAGAGTTAGGTAGAAAAATAACCTTGCGATGGTACTTAACTAGTGTTGAGCAATTATTATCGACAAAGTTGAAATCGGCAAGGTTTTTATGGTGATCGAAATTTTTAGATCATGCGATAATTAAGGCTAAAATCTGTGCATCATCTATTAAGATCGCGCCATTTTCGGCGCTTCCTGTAATTTTGGCGGCCAGCAAATCAGATTACAGAATAGAGCAGGGTGAGATGTGTGTGCGACGTCATGACTGGGATGTGTATGGTTGCGATTGGCTGGAAAAATCACATGACCTTGTTTTACATAGAACAGCGTTTCCTGTTCAGCCTCAGTGTCTCTCAGCGTCTCATAGGAGTAGGACGTGCGATCTGCCTGTGGCCAAACAGATCAGCGAAATTATTCTATTTCTGCACAGAGAAACCTCTACTATTAGCTGTGATCCTTACAATTTAGTTAGATTAGAGATTGGAAGATTTTATGTAGTTAGGTAGAGAATTTTAAAGGAGCATCTACCGCTGTAAAGTCACGGGGGCAGCGGGGGGGGGGGGGAGCCACGGGCGAACACAGACAGGCTCTATAAAGAATACTGGATAAAGTTCACCAAGACTTAGTGTAGACATTGCACTGCAATATCTTTATTATTAACAGTTTGCTATTGAAATATTTCCTGGATATTGGGCAGCCTGAACTTATATTAGGATACACATCTTTTCTAGTAACTGCAGGTCTCTGTGTTAGGTGCAAAACTCCACTTTTATTATCAGTATACATTTCAGATAGGTGTTCATTTTCAATTTTACCCATTACACCTGTGTTGATATATCCACCTTGCACTTAAATCTGAAAACAGCAATTTTATAGTCACCACAGGTGAATTGAAAGGTGCAAAAAATACCGTGTATTATACGAAAACATAACAGATACGTGTTTTTTGACTTTGGCGCACTACAGCTTTGTTCATTGACGCAGCTTGCACGTAAATCTTAAAACAGCAATTTTATAGTCACCACAGGTGAATTGAAAGGTACAAAAAATACCGTGTATTATACGAAAACATAACAGATACGTGTTTTTTGACTTGGCGCACTACAGCTTTGTTCATTGACGCAGCTTGCACGTAAATCTGAAAACAGCAATTTTATAGTCACCACAGGTGAATTGAAAGGTGCAAAAAATACCGTGTAATATACGAAAACATAACAGATACGTGTTTTTTGACTTTGGCGCATTACAGCTTTGTTCATTGACGCAGCTTGCACGTAAATCTGAAAACAGCAATTTTATAGTCACCACAGGTGAATTGAAAGGTGCAAAAAATACCGTGTATTATACGAAAACATAACAGATACGTGTTTTTTGACTTTGGCGCATTACAGCTTTGTTCATTGACGCAGCTTGCACGTAAATCTGAAAACAGCAATTTTATAGTCACCACAGGTGAATTGAAAGGTGCAAAAAATATATTTTATTATCCGAATACATTTCAGATACGTGTTTTTTGACTTTGGCGCACTACAGCTTTGTTCATTGACGCAGCTTGCACGTAAATCTGAAAACAGCAATTTTATAGTCACCACAGGTGAATTGAAAGGTGCAAAAAATACCGTGTATTATACGAAAACATAACAGATACGTGTTTTTTGACTTTGGCGCACTACAGCTTTGTTCATTGACGCAGCTTGCACGTAAATCTGAAAGCAGCAATTTTATAGTCACCACAGGTGAATTGAAAGGTGCAAAAAATACCGTGTATTATACGAAAACATAACAGATACGTGTTTTTTGACTTTGGCGCACTACAGCTTTGTTCATTGACGTAGCTTGCACGTAAATCTGAAAACAGCAATTTTATAGTCACCACAGGTGAATTGAAAGGTGCAAAAAATACGTGTTTTTTACGAAAACATAACAGATACGTGTTTTTTTACTTTGGCGCACTACAGCTTTGTTCATTGACGCAGCTTGCACGTAAATCTGAAAACAGCAATTTTATAGTCACCACAGGTGAATTGAAAGGTGCAAAAAATACTGTGTATTATACGAAAACATAACAGATACGTGTTTTTTACTTTGGGCGCATACAGCTTTGTTCATTGACTGAGCTTGCACTAAATCTGAAAACAGCAATTTTATAGTCACCACAGGTGAATTGAAAGGGCAAAAAATAGTGATTTACGAAAACATAAAATACGGTTTTTTTTTG